>JAQQAE010000267.1:0-36939 GCA_029823295.1 Pseudamia nigra
TTAAATCTCTGAATCAATGAAGAAAATGAGAAAACATGAACAAAATAAGCAAAACTGGATATGCTGGCAACAAAACTGGCAACAAAACTCAGTGAAAACACTATAATATCTATATTTTTATTGTAAATGATTAACATTTTAATATTTTTTACACTGTAAAGGTAAAAATAGCAAGATGTGTAAGGCTGAAGATTGAGCTTATTCTGTTCATTTTGATTTATTGTTGTGTACAAGAGCACATGATCAAAATTAATCAAAATGAAACAGACGAGGTACTAAAACGAGTAATGTACAGGATGAACAAACTGAACGGAATATTCTAGACAACGAATCAAAGTGAAACAAAAAAAATCCAAAATATCCACAAGAATGAAGAAAATAATCCAAGGAAATGAAGGAAAAGAAAGAAAATTAACAAAATACTAGAGAAAATTAACATATGAAAAAGTAACAGAATGTACAAAAAACAAAAAGTAAAATCCACGAAATAATCAAGAAACTGAACCAAAATGAACAAAATTATCCGAAAAATTAATACAATAATCAAGAACTGAAAAAACAGCAAGTAAAAATACTCCAGAAAATTTACGAAGGTGGAAAAATAACTTAAAAAACAAACAAATATATGCATAAATAAAAATTACAAAATTATCAAGAAAGTAAATAGAAAATGTACAGAATAATAAAAAGAATTAATGAAATCGAACAAATAATGATAAAATGATCGTCAAAATGACCAAATTAATGACTCAACGACCCAGACTGAACAAAAAAGGCACAAAATTATCCTAGCAGTCAACAAAATAATCAGGAAAATGAAACACAAATGAACAAAAAATCCAAGAAGATTAACAATAATACAAAATACGCAACAAAATGAACAAATAATTTTAAAATCCAAAAAATAATCAAGAATATGACCCAAACTGAACAAAAAGGCACAAAATTATCACAAACATAAACAAAAAAGAATTAAAATAAAATCAGCAAAACATTAAAGAAAATTAACAATTGGGGGGAATGAAGTCCTGAATGAACAAAAAAAAATGTAATTATTTGTGTGAAGCTGAAATCCTCACCTGTCCTGTCCGCATGTGCCCTCAGGTCCAGAGTTCAGGGGAGGGGGAGAGCTGTGCGCGGGCTGTGAGTCACCCATCGCCGACCGCTTCCTGCTGCGCGTGAACGAGCGCTCCTGGCACGAGACTTGCGTCAAGTGCGCCGTGTGTCTGAGCGCATTGAGCGGCACCTGTTACTGCAGAGACCGCCTGCTTTACTGCAAACACGACTACGAGAAGTAAGACACGGTGCCACACACGCACCCGCACTTCACCCCGTGCGTAAAAGCTGTTCCTCCGATCATTACGCGCGGGCAGCGACGCACGACTCAAAAAACATGAAGCGTGACTCCATGACAGTGATGAGTTCAAGGACAACATGTATATGTGTTTCTTCTCTCATAATCGAGCTTCAACTGGCTGCTTCCATCCACTGCTTTGCGTTTGGATGGAGACGTATGAGTTTTGTTTCATAATTTCTCCTTTTCCGGAAAATAAAATTGTACTTTCATTCCCCAAATATGGAAAGAGGCCTTTTCCATCGATTTATTGATTCAACGTTTTGTTCATTATTGTCCATTTACGCGATTATATTGTTCATTTCTTTCATTTTGTGTTTTGTTTTATTTAGTTTCCTGATTAACTCGTTCAGTTTGTCATGATTTTGTGGATGATTTTGTTCATCGTGGTTAATTTTTTTGAGTATTTCCTTCATTTCTGTTCATTTTGTGTTGATTTTGTGGATTGTGTTGTTGATTAGTGAGAACTGTTGTGATTATTTTGTTCATTTTGATGATCACTCTGCTCATCTTTGTCCATTCTTCTCACTCACTCAGTTTTTGTGTTTTCTCTTTTTCATTTTTCTTAATTTTTTGGTTAATTTGTTTATGCTAAGTTGACTTCGTGCATTATTTAATACGCGTATGGTCATTTACTTGATTAATTTGTGCATTTTACCATGTTTTGCTTTGTTGTTCATTTCCTTTATTTTTTGTTAATCTTTGTCCATTTGTGTCCATTCTCTTGCTAAGTGTGTTCATTTTAATCAATTTTGGAGATTTAATATGTTAATTTTTTAAAATTTTTGTGAACCTTGATATGTTTTTTTATTTCCTACATTTTCATTTATTTTTTATTTTTTTACTTCTCCATTTCTGTTCATTTTCTTGGTTACGTTGTTCATTTTATGTTAAGTCTATGGATCATTTTGTTCATTGACATTCATTTTCCTTTTTTACTTTGTTCATTTTTTCCATCCATGTTCATTTTCTTGACGATTGTGTTCATTTTTGTGCATTCCCTTGAATTTTTGTGTATTTTGTTCATTGTTTTTATCATTCAGTTAATTTTTAATTCCCTATGTATTTTGAGAACATTTTGTTAATTTATTGTTAAATGTTTTTTATTATTTTTATTCTTTCTGTTTGTTTTGTTGATTTAGTGCTTACTTTGTCCATACCAACATTGATCAAATAAATGGATCAAATAATTTCAAGGTAATTATCGTGCTTCTTCTTATTTTTTTATATTTAAATAGTAATCCCACCCCTTCTCCCTCCCCTGACCCTCTACTCCGCCACCCCTACCCCCGGTGTTATGTGTTGTTTGGATTTTTGAGCTTGGCTCCAAGAGATGCCAAATTTCGCTGGGACTTGAGCTTGAAAAGTTTGAGAACCCATGCTCTGATACTCTGTAATAACCCATAATCTCCACAAAACATCCAGTGTATAAAGTAAAACACTATTTGCTCCATAAATAAGTTTAATGTGAGCCTCTTCACACCCTCTTCATGAGCCAAAACCGTGCTGGATTCATACAATGGACTAAATTGCATTTTCAATGCATCCCTCATTGTGTTTTCATCTTCTCTGTGTTTTAGCCGGCCAGGTTTTCCTGACAGTAATTTGAACATGATATACGTATGTGATCATTATTTACAAGGTTACATACAGATGTGATTAGCTTGTGTAGAAAGTTCCCCTTATTTGTAGCCTGTCCTGTTCTGCTCATGGCTTTCTGCAGCGAGTTGAAGAACACATTTAAATAATCAGTAGCAACTTTTTTCAGCATGCATCTGTAAAAGAAAGGCCCTAGTGCAGATTCTTATAAACTGCATCGGCCTGAAAAACACTCATCAATAGAGAATATAGGGAATGGTAATGGTTGGAATTTACCACAAATTTCAGCATTATCCTGACAGTGACCAAATGCATTATGGTAAGTGAAATAATGTTAAGTATTTGCTCTGTTACTTTCAGAGCAGGTAATAGAATAGTCAGTAAAACCTTGACATAAAGCATCTTTAACCATTACACTGCATAGAAGAGGTGTACTAAACTTTTAGTGCTGAAAATGAATGGGAAGTGTGATCTAACTAGTCAACAAGGACCGAGGCTGTGTAGTGGAGAACGATACGGAAATTTACAATATACTTCCAATTTCCAATGAATTTTTACACAAAAAAATCAAGAATATAAATGCAGCTGAACAAAAATGATTAAAAATGATCCCCAAAATGAACTAAGTCATCAAAAAAAGAAAGGAAATGAGCCAAAAAGGCATATAACTTTCCCAATGTTGTACAAAATAATCAAGAAAATGAACCAAACTGAACCAAAAAGATATAAAATGTTTCCAGTATGAACAAAATAAACAAGAAAATGAACTGAACTGAAGAAAAAAAGCACAGTTCTCCCAATAATGTTCAAAATAATCAAGAAAATGCATGAAAATGGAGAAAATACTTTAAAAAATTAACAATAATGAAAAATTTGAAATGAAATAAATTAAAAATACACAAAATTAATGAAAATGAACAAAAAGGCACAACATTTCAGCAATGAGCAAAATAGTCAAGAAAATTAACCTCAAATAAGAAAACATTCCATATCAGAAGTGTCAGTAGAAAGAGAAAAAGACACAGTTTTTTTTTTTAAATACCTGAACATTAAACAAATCATCTGGGTTTGTGGATATTTGTGATGTCACAAACACACAGTCACCATGTTGAGCTTATCCTTAAAAACCAAAAGAACCATCAAAACCATCCTGACATCCTGGGAACATGCATCAGTGGAGTCTCCATAGTGAAGTCCATGGCACAGACAGGGCCCCTAGATATTCTAGGAGTGTGAGAGAACTTTAACTTGTTAAAAGAAGATACAATATGTGACCTTTAAGGGATCCAAGTGTGATATGGACTTAGAGTACTGTTAAATGAAGTGCTGCAGCATCTCAAGTAATGACATCAGTCTGCTTTAACATTTTTAAGATAAACTATTTTGAAAGTTGCAACTATATCTGATTGATTGTTTCATACTTAGACTGTTGACCTGTTCCTTTCCCCATTTTCACCTCATATCAAACAGCACAAAAAGCCATATTTGGACATAAAGAAAATAAATGTATGTCCAGAGCCGCAATAATGTCAGAACCATTTATGAAACACATGACATGTGATGTACGATTCAGCTGGAAACATGCTAACAAACAATTTGTTGATTATTTTTATTTGTTTTTTCTTATCTTGCTTCATTTTGTTGAATTTTTTGGGGTTCATTTCAATTATTATTTAATTCATTTCATCATTTTTGTTCATTTTTCAGATTATTTGAATACATTTAAAGTCTGTTCATTATTTGAAATAATTTTTGTGAAACTGTGTTCATATTCCTGATTATTTTAAAGTTTTGTTCAGTTTTATGTGACTTTGTTGTTTGTTGTTCTACTTCTTTTTCCTCCATTTTCTTTTTCTGTTCCTCTCCTGAACCATTCTGCATTTTTTTTGTTGATAATTTTGTTAATTTAAGTTCATGTTTCATTCAGTTAATTTTACCATTTTAGTTATTTCCATACATTTTTGATTTTCTTTATTTTCTGGATTACGTTCAGTTTTGCCTTAAGCCTGTTCCTTTTGCGCCCTTCATTTTTGTCCATTTCATCTTGTTTTTTTTCCATTGGCTTTTTAAAAATTCATTTTATTTTGTTAATTATTGTTCATTTTATCATAGTTTTGTTCATTTTGATTGTTATATTGTTTAATCTTGTTTATTTTCTTGATTATTTTGCTCATTTTCTTCAGTTTTGCCTTGGTTTTTGTGCATCATTTAGTTAATTTTTTCTTCCTTTTGCTGACACAGTGTTTATTTTATGCATTTTGATTTATCATAATGTGTTAATTCCATCACTGAATAAAGCCACAAGAGCCACTGGTGAGGGGTCGAAGAGCCACATGTGGCCCTGGAGCTGCAGGTTACGGACCCCTGAACCAGCAGTATTTACACCCAATACACTATAATACAGAATAAACCAGTGATCCAGCAGAAGTGCATGTGTGTATGTTTGAGGGAATGTGTGTTCTTTGTGTGTGTGCTTTGGTGTGAGCGTGGTCAGTGGGTGTGCCTGCAGTGGGAGCTCCAGGGGTAGACGGCTGAAGGACGAGCCTGCAGCTTGTTATCATTGTTTTGAAAAGTGTCAGACAGCATCCAGCAGCACAGACTCTCCCACTGTACCTGACATCTGGAGGAGAGCAAGAGAGTGAAAGAGAGAGAGACACACACACACACACACAGAGAAAGAGAGAGGGGGGGGGGGCTGGCTGATGAAAGTCCTATTGTGTGACGTTTATCAGAAAAATGAGTGGGAAACATGGAGGTAAAAGTTTATCACAAATGAAGCACTGGGTTCATTTTCAGTGACGGAATGAAAAAGTGCATTTGCTAGCCTCGTGTAATGACTGTACTTGCAGATTCAAATGAATAGTAGGCGGCTCATCCACTGTGCTGTTGGTTTAGTCTCCTATACGCTGCCTATGGATCTTAGCCTTGTTGTGGGAGTTGGTGCCAGTGTTGGCACACAGCACTGACTGTGACCTTCAGCAGATCAGCAACAATGTCTCCTTGTTTTCCCTGCGGTCTGTCCATCAGCACCTTACACTACACACCACCCCCTGCATCAGCTACGGCAGGTGTGTGCATTGTAACACATAACCATGTCCAAGAATTTGAAGAATTTACAGAAATTTGAGCAATCAGTTAGGTAATCCTTATTTCATTTTGAACCTTCTGCTTATATTCTCTTGGTTAAAAGTGGCACAAGTGTATTTTTATCACAGGGTAAATCAGATTATACGTGAAGAGTGCATAAAGCTCACTTTCTTGCTGGTACTTGGCTATTTTCCATGTCTCCCTTTTGCAGTATATCTGGCCTGTCCAAACATTTTGAATATATCCTTTGCTCTGATTACATAATCAGAGATAGACTAGGAGTCTGCAACCTGTGGCTCCAGGGCCACATGTGGCTCTTTGGCAACTCCTCAGTCTCTCTTGTAGCTTTGTCCAGTGATGGAAGTAACACTTAATAATAAATCAAAATGAACAAAATAAAGAAGAAATCGAGAACATGAAATAAAAGAACTAGGTAATAAACAAAAAATAATAAACAAAAAATAAGTTTTTTAATTTAACCATGTAAATGACCAATACCAAAAAATAAACAGAATAATTAAGATAATTAGGATAAAATTGGGCAAAGTAATCCACAGCATAACTAAAATAAGAAAATGGAGCAAAAAAAAAAAAATCACAAAAAATGATCAACTTGATGAAAATGAATTTTAGAAACGCAAAAGAATCAAGTAAATAAAGAAAAAAGAACACTTAACAGGAGCAAAAATAACAAGCAAAATGTTGCAGCAAATGAACAATAATAAACATAATAATAAGTGGAACAAACAAAAATTACCAGAATTGTCAATAAAATAAACAATAAAACTTTTTGTTCATCCAATAAAATAAACAATAATGTATGAAATTATCCATTAGATGAACAGAAAATTAAAATCCTATCAACAAAATTAACAAAAAGTAACATGTTCATTAATGTAACCAACACCAATGATCAATATAATAAATTAAATGAAAACAATAAAATAATAATGCATTCTAATCATATGTCATGTGGTTCAAAAGGGGTTCAAATATGTGTGTGGCTCTGGACACATATATATTTTGCCTTGGATCTAAAAATTTCTCCTTGTATTGAAAAGGTTGTCTGCGATAGACCAATTTCTCTTCCTTCATTCTCTCACAGTGTACTAGCCTCCAGTATTTTTTCCTTTTTACCTAAACACATACACATTTTGGGAGAATATCTGTGATGTCTGTCCATTCAAATGAGAAAAAGAGTCTAATTTTGAAATGTGACCCATCCCCCACACTGATTCATCTGGGCTACATCATGCCCAAGGCAACAGTTTATTCAACATTTGCATATGCTTTCCAATATTATTTCGCTCCCAGAAGATTGAAGTTCTTTACACTGGTCTTTAAAAAGTCCTTTAGTCCACATCCAAATATTTTAATCACCTGTAAATCACGATTAAGCAATATAATAAATAAGTAATTACCCTATGGTCTCTCTCTTTTTAAAAAAACAGAAGGTATGTCTTTAGTTTTGAGTGATCCTGGTCTCAATCTGTTATGGAAATGAGGGGATTTAGACACAATAAACTCAAGTGCATCTTGTGGATTTATTTGTGTTTAGAAACCTCGAGAAATTCTCTGGAATTGCATCCTGTCATGGACCAGATGTTCACCACAATGCCTTAGAATAATTTCGACACAAGACTTCCCTCTTTACTTTAAATTCCCACCAGGGTGTTTAAATGCAATGATTCAGTGCATTAGAATTAAAACCTAGGCCAGATAGAAAGGGATTATAAAACCAGAAACTTCAAGTATTAATGGATTTAAAAAGTTTGTCTTTAAAACTTTGACTTTTTCCAGCTATAAATGTTTTTTTTATATTGGTTTAAGGAATGATGATTGAAAATAAGATAAGATGGACTTTCTTTATCCCACACTGGGGAAATTCCTTTGTAACAGCAGCATACAGTGTTAACACAGACAATAAACATAATATAATAATAGAGCACACGTGCAAGTTCAAAATTAAAAATAAGATTAGATATAAATAATAAAAATACCCCATTTACACACGCATAGAATAAGAAATAAGGGCATCAAGAAGAGAAGTATTACATCCAGACTGGATTATGTACAAATTGCACGGGATATTTTTAACAAATGGGATTATTTACACAATGCAATGGTTAAAGTGCAGAGAATACCAGGTTTATATTTTTTAAAATCGCACAGCATGACTGAGGAGGAGTAGAGTGTCGTATAAATATGAATGAGTGTGTGGGTGTTCTTGTGAGTGTGGAGTGTCTAATGTCCATATGAATCACTGTGTGGAGTTGTTCTGTCTGATGGCTGTGGGAGGAATGACCTGCAGTAACGCTCCTTCCTGTGGATGTAACAGTCTGCAGCTGAAGGAGCTGCTCAGGTCCTCCACAATGTGGTGCAGTGGGTGGGAGGTGTTGTCCATGATGGATGTCAGCTTGGCTAACATCCTTCTGTCTGTCACCTCCTCGATGGAGTCCAGTGGGCAGCCCAGGACAGAGCCAGCTCTCTTAACCAGTTTATTAAGCCTTTTTTGGTTTCTGTTTGTGCTGCCCCCCACTCAGCACACGATGGCATAAAAGACTGCGGAGGCCACCACAGTGTCATGAAGCGTCCGGAGCAGTGCCCTGCTCACATTGAAGGACCTCAGTCTCCTCAGTAGGTGGAGGTGACTCTGGCCTTTTTTGTAGTTTTGTAGTAATCCATGTTGTGTGACCAGTCCAGATTGTTGCTGAGATGAACACCCAGGTATTTAAATGAGTCCACAATCTCACTGTCCGAACCCTGGATGTTCACCGGTGTGTGTGGTGGAGATGTCCGGCGGAAATCAATCACAATTTCCTTTGTCTTACTGGTGTTCAAGTGTAGATGATTCAGTTTACACCAGTCTGCGATGACCATTAAACCAGATGAAAATTGGCTGCCACCTCCAGTATCAAGGGCATAGATTTTATTTGAACACTAGAAGGGGGGGATAATTAACAAAATCAGGAAAATAAACAAAGTAATCAAGAAAATGTAAAAAAAATGAACAAAATAAGAAAATTAGTCAGTAAAAATGCTCAAAAATGAACAAAGTGATGAAAAACATCAAGAAAGTGTACAAAAATGAACCAAATAACCAGAAAAACAAACTAAATAGTCCAGAAAACAAGTAAAATTCATCAAGAAAACAATAAAATAAACAAAATGGGTGAAACCATGCCAAATAATCAAGAAAAAATAACAAAAATGAAGAAAATAAGCAGCAAAATGAACAAAATAATCAAGAATAAACGAGTCAGTGAAACAAAACAAGTGACAAAGTGAACTTAAAGTGAGAAAGGCAGTTGATTTTAGCTTGTTCTCTTCATTTTGATGGACTGTGTCTCTCACAATAGTCCATCAAAATGGACAAAATAAGCACTGAATCAAAATGAACAAAATCGTCTACCATCACTGCCATTACTTATGTAGAGCAGGATTTTTAAATACAAAAGAGCTGTGTATAATCTAAAGTAAAGTGTTTCACTGCGGGGGATGGTATTTTATAAATATTGAGGGAGATGAATCCCCCCTTTACCCCCCGTGAAATCTACACCTATGCACAATATCATGCAACCACTATTGACACAGTCACTATGTTTCACACACCACGGTGGCATTATGGTCCTTGCCAGGCTGAGCAGTAGAAGGCCACTGTTCCCTGGTCAATAGTGCTGAGCCCAGACAGAATGGAGGGTACTCTGACTGTGAGGAGCCGGCAAGCTCCCTTGTAAGCCCCATAAAGGCGGCTTCAGCCCTCTGAAAAACAGGTCACCAGGGTGGATATTCACTAGACGTTGGGTTTAATACCTCACTCTGTGGGGTGGAGGGCATTGAGACTACATGAAGGTTTACAAACCCTCTGTCTGCAGACAGAGACAGGGGGACCCCACCGCCATAGTTACGGAATCTCCCTCTGCTGACCACATACCTATATATACAGTATATAAGAACATGAACAGCCTGACAGAGCATCCTCTCAAGTTACACTGCCTTTATGCAATTGTACATGTGAGTTTTGTTGCCCTCAGACACACAAACCTAACATAAAAATCAGATTCTGCTCCTCTTCTCCTCTGCTCCTTTCCACACCCCCACCCCAGCCTCGTCTCCCTCCTTGTCTCTCCATCCCTTACATCGTCCATCACTGTCTGCTTTGTAATAATATTTCTCTATTCTAAACCTCATTTCCTTCTCGTTGAGATTGATAGCAGTGATGACACCAAACAGTTTATCTCCCCGTTTATCCCTTGTTTTCTCTTAATCGTACTCCCGCTACGCCCCCTTCTACCTTCCCTTCAGTGCCTCTTTGTGTCTTGGGATGGGAAAAGGAGGAGGTGGGGCGGTTGATTGGGTATAGTGCTAATTATCCAGTCTTCTCTTGCTGTCCCATGATGACAGCTTTGACATCAGGCTGCAGGGAAATGCTATTAGGAAGAATTATGCAACATGCCAAAGGTAGAACAAGCCCTTTCCTCTGTCTTTTACAACCCACTTTCTAAGTAATAAAATGGCATTGTCTCGAAGTTTGGTAGAAATTTATCAAAAAGCCAGTGGAGATAAGACTTTATTTGTGCATCAGTGATATTTCTGCCTAAATGTATAATGGTGAACAGAAAATGTATGGTACAGTGCGAGTTTAGATGAGTCATGACTGCACTGACAGCTCAGGAGTCCATATAAATCTTACTGAGAGGCCACAAAATAATAGTTGTTAAAGGGGACATGTGAAAAATAAGCTTCCATGTCTTTTTCTACTATAAAACAGGTGTTGGGGGTGTAAATACAATGTAAAAATATTAAAATCCTCACTTAAAGGAGAAAAATACACATCCTTTTTCATACAGCTGGGCATGAAACAAGCTATTTGGGTTTGGGATATTTGTGATGTCACAAATATACCGACGTTGTCCTCGGTCAGTCTTCTAGTACTCGCGAAACCCACCAGGACCACAAAAATCAATGTGGCATCCTGGGATCAAATGACAGAGGGTTGACTTGATGGTATCCATGGCACAGACATTTGCATTGAATGCAACAGACACTGAAGGAACTTGTCTGGTACAGCGCTGAAAACCAGGGGCAGGGATGCCACCATGGATTTGGGGCCCAATGAAAAAAAATATCACTTTAGACCCCACCGCTTACAACAGATTTCACGATGTCATGCAAGATTGATGAAAAATGTGCAAGTCATGTTCTATTTTAATAATATTTATAATTACAACATTATTAGAATGTTTTTATGATTGGTTCTTTACACCAAATGCTTTACTCAGTTTAAGGTCATGTTGTTGCTTCTTATCTTCTTTTTTTTTTTTTAATATTTGGCATATTGTTTTTTATCTTGTTGCTTATGTTTGCTCATGTTGTTCATTTTATTTTTTTCTTGATATTTTTTTGTCTATTTTTGTTTGCTTTCTTGATTATTTTGCCCAGTTTTTCCTTATTTTTCTGGTTATTTGGTCCATTTTTCCCACATTTTCTTGGTTTATTTGTTCATTGTTGTGTATTGTCTTGATTATGTATTTTATTTTTGTTGATTTTCTTCAGTGTTCTGTTTATTTCTACCAATATTTCTAATTTTTTTTTTCATTTTTATTCATTTTCTTGATTATTTTGTTCATTTTTACTCATTTTCTTATTTATTATTTTGAATAGTAAATGGACAATGCTCATCATTTTCAGATTTTCTGGGGCTCCCAGCCATGGGCCCTTAGAATTGGTGACAATAGGACATATATGGAAAAATGGAAGAATCAGTTTAAAATATATATTCTGAGTACATGCAAGAATTAAATCAACTTGTAAAAAGAGATGCGATATGGCTGCTTTAAGACACTTCTCCCTTCCCCATAAGAGTTACATCAGCTAAACCTGTGGCTCAGTGGACGATGGTTTGAGTTGCCCTAGAAGAACTGACGATATAAATTAAAGAGCACGAATGAGGGATCTCAGTGAGGGGCAGAAGAGGCTCAAAATGGGATGAGGAAAGTAAAGATAGATTTTTGTGAGTTTTGAGAAGTGAAAGCCACCGGGAGGGACAGAGGTTTGTCTGGGCCTATGTGTGTGTGTATGGGATGGGGAGGTGGTGGTGGGGGGGTGATATTGCCACTGTTTTTGCATAATGTGAGATGAGACCCCATCATCTTTCCTCCCCCACAACAATTTTATAACAGACAGCTAATAAATGTTTCATGGCAGAACAAGCTGCTCGCCTCGGCTTTATTAAATCTGAGATAATAAAAGCAGAGAGGGAGAGGAAAAAAAAGAGAGAGAAAAGGGGGTCGCACCGGAGAGGGAGAGATAGGGAGATCTGCGTAGACGTTCCTCAAATCGACCGGCTGTATCTCCTGTTTCTGGGGCAACGGGTCCCGCTGTCCCCCGCCACCCCCTCCCCACTGCTTCCCGCTCCGCCAGAGACAGACAGGAAATGAGAAACGGGCAGACAGGATATTGCGTTCTGGTGGCCTGGGGATTAACTGTTTTATCTAAACTAACACACACACACATACCAACTCTCTCACACACACCAACACACATCTCTATCCTCACACATAGCATTCATTCTTGGTAGCATCAGGTGTAGCTCACACACATTCAGAAATCCTGATTATGCACCCCATGTATGTCATGCAGGTTTTAGTGATTACTTCACACAGGTAGGCTCCCTTACATGCGTTTGGACTTCAGTGTTGTACTCATGTAGAGCAGGTCTTCCTGCCGCTGAATTTAGTGACTGTCATGACATGTAACTGTATAGCTGTGAGACTGCTGGAGAGTTTGTGCAGAAATTCTTCTTGACATACATGCACATACTTCAGGCCCTCATGGTCATGAGATTACACAATTACCATTACATTGGTTTTGCAAATTTTCAGGAGCACTCACTGAGCAATAGGACTGTTTATGATGTTAGTTTATTGATGCATGGATGGATATGAAGCACAAATGACAGCATCTGTCAGCTTTTTATTGATGTTTGTACTCAGGCACCTTATCTGTGTTTACACAAACTGTGCATATTTGTGTTTATGTGCTCATGTGATTGTATATATATATATATATTATATATATATATATATACCCGTGTGTGTGTGTTCCTTTGTGTGTGACTGTACTTTATATATATATTTATATATATGTGTGTGTTTTTGTGTGTACGAGTGTGAGTGAGTGGTGGCAGGGGTAGCGAGTATCGTGGGGAATGCTGGGAGATTTTAATAACACAGAAGCAGTGCAGGGAGATTTAATAAAAGGAGATGATGTGATTACTGAACCCTGGCTCTGAGCCATTTTGCTTCACAGTGCAATATCCGCCGAAAAGTGTGCACACACACGCACATGCACCCTTACACACACGTCTAAGAAACAGAGACTTACAAAAATACAGCTTAAGAAAGTATGATTGTTGCATATCATTTGATATTTTTGTATCAATTCCATATGAATTGCTGAATGCACTTTCAGGGCACACACGTTTTACACACTGGCCCTTCTGGTTCAGTTCAGTTCAGTTCAGTTCAGTTCAAAGAAATCCCTTTTTCTGCACTTACTGATCACGTCACAGTTTTGATGTGAAAGCATCACCATGAACACATTAACATTCTGCATTTCAGTAAAGTGCATGACTTGTTACTGGTTGGAGCTGTGTTTGTAAAATCACTGTAAAGGGAATAGTTCAGCAGGCAGCTGTCTCAAGTTACACATTATATCATGTTTGTTTTCTTGGCTTCACAGTAATTTATTAGACCCTTTCACAGAAACAACATTCAAAATGATGTGCATGAAGCACTTTAATGCAAACTCTTTCCCTTTTACTGAGTTGTTGATGTTTTGTCATTTTGGACAGGGGTGAGGAATTTTATGCTGAATTTACATTTTTAGTCCGAAATTGATCAAGACTATCATTCACTATTTTTTTCTGTTCAGGAATGCATGTGAATAGCTATATTTTAGCATCTTTTTCTGTTTTTTTTTGTAAACAGAAAATGTTTAAAAGGTCATGGACAAAATAATTATATTATAGCATTAGACATATTTCAGTTAAACAGTTTGTGTATACTGGTGGATTAACAATTATTAAAACATAAAAAATTGTTTTGGTAATTAACCATATATACGGTACTGTAGGTTTAGGGCAGCGATGGTATGAGCCTTGCATGTGTTGTGGTCTAATGCATTTGTTAAGTGCTGTAAATGTAAAGACGTACTCATGAGGGTGTCACCAAAACATCTCAGCCTTGCTGCGTTCAAATACTGGAAAGCATCCTGACTGAGCTCACTTACATAAAAGTGATCATGCCCCAGAGAGTGCAATAGGAGACATTCAAAACCATGAGTTGGTGTGAACAACCCTGTACTTGTATACATATTTATCAATTATGAAAGCAACTGTAATCACTCTGAAACACATACATATTTATGGAATGGTTGTGTTGCAGTCCAGACAATGTTGTGCTTGTCAGAGCTCACAGGCAAAACAAAGCCACATGACACAGCTTAGGAGATAATAAAGATTGTGTTATTGTGTTTGTATGCGTAGGATCTACAATGAAACATGCAAGGCACAGCTGATTATTCTCACCCAATACTTACAATACATATACTATTCTCCTTCTCTACATTTGATCTCATAATCAGTGAGCTTGTAATTACATGTGCCCTCTAACCACTCCAAAATCCACATGCTCTCACTTTAAAGTTGCCAGTCGAGGTTTGTTATATCACAGCTCTGCCAGTTGATGTTTGATTCTCATCTTCAGCATGGTCTTCCAGGATGCCATTCCTTTCTAGATACATCACTGAAAATTACACAAATCCTGCAAATCGAAAGTAAACTTCTTATCACTATATCTCTTTGATTTTTGTCAAATGTTGATCTTTACCTCACACCTAAGCTGTTAAAAGCCTAATATTATCCCAGTTCTGTTATGATTTTATTTCGGACACAAGAAAAATGTAATCTTTCCTTTTAGACCAGTGTCATGCAGACTTTCCAGCACAGATTCCTTTTGTCAATGACAATGATATGAACAAAACAATATGGGTGTGTAATGTGCAATTAGCTGCATCACAATTGTAATCACAACATCAGCATGGGGTACTATACACTGTTGCCCATAAATTTGAAAGAAATCATTTTACCTCTTCTCATTAATTCTTGATATATACAATGTTTATTTTCAAAAAAAAACTGCACTGGTCAATCTCTTCCAAATGTGATCATTAGTTATTAGTATAAATAGGAATAAAAAGAGAAATGTGTCTGCAAACAACTATTCCAATTTGATGCAGTGTATAAAAGCAAAACACTGCAGGTTAAATGGCCTAATTCAGGAGGTTTGTGTGTGATCTAATTACAAAAATGGTAAATAATAATAATAATAATAATAATAAGCACAGTTCTGTTATATGGTGATATTTGAAGGGTGGTACTGTGCAGTGCAACCAGCGTCTATGGTTTTCTTGTTTCTACATTATTCTATATATTTTTAAAAGTTCTTTCAGTTTTATGAAAGCTCACGTTTGTGTATTTAATTGTGTAATCAGTGAACTTTCCTTAATAATCAAGCAAGTAGACTAAAATTAAATCTTAAATCGCAACCGACGCATGCGCCACAATCATTAAAATGCTTTGTCACCAATTTGCGCAGCATAAATGATGGGTATTAGATACGTCAACAGATAAAATTGGCAAATTCTTTTGTATTGTCACCCAAAGCATACAGTGCATAATGAAAAAAAAACCTAACTACTGAAATGAACAACATTGTTAGGTTTCATATGTATATTAATGAAGACTGATTAGTGCATATGCATAACATTTAAGAAAATGGCAAATATATAATGCATATTAGAAAACTGCAAGTGCTATATAATAAAGTGATGTCAATGACTTCAGAAAACATCAAAAATGGTTTCCTAGTTTGACTAAAGTGTATAAATTTGGTGTGAAAACTAAGTTAATATGACTCGTGTGGCGGGTCTTTAATAGCCACAATGTCCACAGTGATTTATTGGAGGCTACACCCTTGACAGGGCCAGTGTGAATGATACTTCTATTAGAGGGATTAGACTGATCTACTTACAGACCCCCCTCTGTGACAGTTGCCCCAAGTTACCTTCATTTGCCATGTTGAGTAAATTCCTACTGTGCTGTGTATACACCGTGATTAGGGAGTATGGGACTTAACCACTAACATCATCAGTCTTATGTCGAACATTGATCCTCTGATGACTCTGTTGTGTTTTTCACACTGAAAGGACACCGAAGGTTTCAGAGTAGATGTTTGGGTGAAAGGTTTCACAAAGCAGGCTGATGACAGCTCTTTATGCTGGACTATAGCCATAATGAATATTAGGCCTGACAACAACATTCTTCTAAACACTGAAAAGGGATGCAATCTTTTATAGCTATAAGAATATTGGAAGGACCCCCGTGACAGTAGTAAACACAAGAATGTGTCATATGTAAAGTGCAGCTCTTGCTTTTGTGTTAGGATGTTAAGTTAGCGACACTGTCATTTGGGGAATTTGGGAAGCGTTTGGCAGATGGATTGAGAAAGATTAGCCATAGCAGCTGCGTTTGGGACAGAATCACAGATTAGGAGCTCTAATGTGCAGACCTGGCTCCTTCTTTACACTCCAGATTTGGGCAGCAACACCTTCCTAGCACTCAGTCAGGGAGCATCAACACTTGTGTCTTCACCCCCCCCCCCTCGCTCCCCTCCCTCGCTTCCCTCCCACACCCCTTTCCTTGTTGTCCAGGTTTGTGTTTTTTTTTCTGGTGCTATTTCTGCATTTCCATTTTTAACACCTGTGCTTTAAAAATCTGGTGAACCCTATTGCCTATCAAAAAATAAATAAATAAAAATCACGTAATGTTTCTGCGTTTCCTGATTGAATGTGTGTTTCCCCACCCCTGATGGGTGATGGTATGGAGATATGGGTAACTAGCCAATATCAGACTAGGTATACTGATACTCTGTGGGTGGGTGTGTGCAAATGTCTTTGTGCATGTGTGCGTTTGTGTGTTTTAGTGTGCATAAGTGAGAGGAGAGAGATTAACCCCATGCTATCCCCAATCCCTGGTTATGAGTTTACAGCGTCTGTCTGGCCATCGCACTGTTTAAACAACAATCTAATTAATCCTGTCTTTATTAGTTTCAGTGAACTGGGGAGGCAGGCTGGGAGGGCGAGAGGGGAACTGGGAATGCTGGCAGAAAATACTAGTAGGGAGGGGGTAAAAAACTAAGTGTGAGAGCTGGGATTTGAGAGGAATTTAGTATCAGCGACTTAGGCCAAATGGAAATAGGGATGTGGAGTGATGGTGAAGCAGGGGTTAGGAAATGGAAGGGTTATAATATTTCTCACAGGAGGAGAGATGAAGGGACAAAAGGAGGAAAGCAGTCATGGGGAAAAGCAATAGAGCTGTGATTAAGCTTTACTCATACCGTTAAACTAGTGCTTTAAGACTGTGGGTGGAAAGATTGTGCAAAGGCTAAAGTTAACTCCATCAACAGGACTGAACATGTAATGAACAAAAAGAGAGCCTTGTAACAGGCAGTTTCTGTAGCATAGCACATCGAACTACTGCCCCCTATTGGCAAAGAGGAGAAAAGACAACACAATGTAAAAATGCTATCTATTGTAATTCCTCTTAGCAGATGTTCACCTTGTTGTTTTGTGAATTGGGTAATGTTTGTACGACCTTTAATTAAGAGACTATGCTAATCTCCAGAACAATTGGAGCTGAGGGTAAATGTAACACAGTTCCTTGTCTATGCCTCCATCTTTAGTCAGTTCAGCTTTCTCATTTTGCAGCCTTTATGCCTTGATGTTTTACACTTCATGTTGGTGTTCTTCAAAAATAAGCCCATGTGTCTCTTTGTGTGCCTCCAGGCTCTTTGTAAGGAAATGCAGTGCGTGCCTGCAGGTGATTGGACGTTCGGAGCTGATAATGCGCGTGCTGGGCCAGGTGTACCACCTGGGCTGCTTCAGCTGCTGTGAGTGTGAACGCCGGCTGCAGAGAGGTGATGAGTTTGTGCTGAAAGAGGGACAGCTGCTCTGCCGCATGGACTATGAGAAGGAGAGGGAAATGCTTGCTGCCATCAGTCCCACCCCGACTGAATCAGGTAAAGTTACTGTAGATTCACTTTTAACACAAATACATGAAGTACTTGAAGCATTGTATTCACCAAGGTCTTTCCTCAGTTACATATCTGTGTACAGTACAATTGTTCCACATCTACAGTGCTTCTGTTTAGGTTAAGTGAACTTTTATTTTGAAAGTGCAGCATGAGGTATCAGAAATGTGCTGACTCACTAGTTTTGAGGAATTTTGGACAGCAAGAACACAGATTTCATTTGAACTCCACATTTGTCAGGTATCTCTGAATCCCCCTGGAAGGGAGCAAAAATGTAACAACATCATAAACACCATAAGCAACACTAAATCAGTGGCAAAAATCAGTAAAAGTAAACAAAAACATCAAGACAATGAAGAGAAATGAACAAGATAATTCACACATTAAATGGAAATGAAGAAAGAAATGATAAAATAATCAAGATAATTAACAAAAGATAACAAAAATTGATAAAAACTGACTACAAAATATATACAAAATTCTGAAAATAATCAATAATGAATCAAACAATCCACACAATGAATAATACTTAACAAAATAATAAATTAAACAGAAATGAACATAATTAGCAACAGGACTAGCAAAAATTTGCCAACACATCAACAAAATATTCAAGTAAATGAACAGTATAATGATGGAAATGACACAAATGAACATCCATCCATTTTCTACCCCTTAATCCTCGCAAGGGTCAGCAAAATTTAAAAGGATTGATAGAATATGCAAAAAACAAAATATGAAAAAGGCACAGAAATTATCAAAATGATCAAGACAACAAAAAACATGAACAAAATAAGCCACCAAATACACAAAAATGAAAAAAAATATATAAAAGGGAAAATAACTTAAAAAAATTAAGGAAATTAATTAAATATATGAATTGAACAAAAAATAAAAAATCATCAACAAAATGAACAAAATGGAGCAAAATAATCAAGAAAGTGCAACACAATCCCAACAAATGAAGAAAGTATTAACAAACTGAACATTCATGAACACAGTAATTAAGGAAATGAACACAAACCAAGATGATTTGCCACAAAATTTGGAAAGATGAACAAAATAATAAAGAGATAACAATTCATGCAGCAAAATGAACAACTGGTTTCTATAATCAGGGAGCTTTCCTTCACATAAGGGCTGCGCTGACTGTTTTGTTGTCTGTTGACCTTGCTCAGTGAAGAGTGAGGATGAGGACGGAGGAGGTGGATCTGGAGGGGGGAAGGGGGGTGATGAAGGCAAGGAACACAAGCGTTCGAAACGACCCCGCACCATCCTGACCACGCAGCAGCGGCGCGCGTTCAAGGCCTCCTTTGAAGTGTCGGCAAAGCCCTGCCGTAAGGTGGGTGAAACATCCAGGATTTTTTGCTCCATCTAATTATTATCTTCATTCGGTTCCAGTTTTTAGCATATCTGTGAAACTGCACAAACCCAAACCTACCTTTCTGAAGCTTACAATCATGGATCCTTTTAATTAGGCCAATTTCATTATTATTTTGTTTTTTATGGTTTAATATTTAGTTCATTTTTGTTCATTTGCTGATTGTTTTGTGCATTTCCTTGATAATTTTGTCAAATTCCTTGATTGTTTCATTCATTTTCTTGATTATTTTTATTCAGTTTTGTTCATTTCTTTGATTATTTTGTTCCTTTTTGTTTATTTTCTTGATTATTGTGTTCAGTTTTGTTTACTTCTTTGATTGGTTTGTTCAGTTACTTGATTATTTTGTTTGGTTTTGTTCATTTCCTTGATTATTCAATCCACTTGTTTGCATTTTCTCACCTATCTCATTCATTCTTGTGCATTTTTGTAGATTTACTCCATACACTGGTTTCACAGCATTAAATCTAAATGAACAAAATAAATTTATTTATATGCATATTGTCATTATTTACATTTAAGCAATAGAACACATAAAAAGTTTATAAAATTGGGATTAATTTACATTAAAGTCTGGAGATATTATGGTTTTTTTAAAAGAGACACTAGACTTATCTTTTGGATCTTGAACTGAGAAACTTTGGGAACAGTGATGTAAACAATGCCAAAAAGAATGCAATGAGATAAATGAGGACCATATCAATCAGAATGACCCTTATTTTAAGGATTAACACATATTCATTATATTATTTAGTGAAACTCTGAAAGAAATTTAAAAACAAAACATTATGGGATAAATTAACCCTCAAAGACCAAGAAGATAACCCACAAGACTGTCAAAAAAAAAACAATGCAAATGTACAGTGTTATTTTTTTCTAAAATCATTGGAAAATCCATTCTTTTTAAAAACAATGCATATATAAAATTGGCACTTTAACTATTCAACTTTATGAAACCACCTGCTAAAATATGTTTGAAAAGCCAAATAATTATGAGAGTCACATATGCCAAAAAAACTTTAAAATTATTTAGAAAAATGATTAAGTAATGCATATCCATGCTAAGCACTTCCCTACACTACCTGTCTGGTAACAACTGGTTTAAACAATGAAAAACTTTGATCTACAGGTGCGAGAGACACTAGCTGCTGAGACTGGGCTGACAGTGCGTGTTGTTCAAGTGTGGTTTCAGAACCAGAGAGCCAAGGTTAGACTTCCCACATTTCACACATCACAGACTTTACAGTTCATTTCACATTTCAAAGATAAACACAGATATTTCGACATGAGAGTGTTTTTGTGCCTCAGATGAAGAAAATAGCTCGCAGACAGCAGCAACAGCAGCAGCAGCAACAGGAGCAAGAACAGCTCGGAGGGACCAGAAGAGGACCAAGCAGAGGGGGACGTCAGAGCAACGACGACAGCGAGGGTAAGAATTCAGAGCTCCAAAGCAGGATTAAAGTCTATAATAAATGGACAGACTAAAGGGCTTCTCACCTCTATGCAGACGGTTCTAGCACCCACGGAATGGATGGGATCCTGGGATATCCGTCTTTGCCACGTCAGCAACTGCTCCCCTTGGACATTTATGGTGCAGAATCCTTTCGACATGGTCTTACACCTCCTCAGCTGAGCAATGAGCAGCTCCACTCCTATGGTAAGAGAGGAGGGCAAAGCTGCAAGCTTGTTATAACTCGAAGAATGAAGATATGGGTTGCCCATAGAGTCAGAATAAAATATTTTTACCACTTCTCATGATATGATTGTGAAAATGTGATTAATTCTTGATAGATAGAAGTATATATCTTCTAAAAACTTTATTGATCAATCTCCTCCATAGGTGATTACTGATGCGTATAAATTGAAATAAAAAGAGGAATGTGTCTGAAAATAAATTATTCCAACTTTATGGGTAGCAGTGTATAAATAACTCAACCCTCTTAGATGCGCCGAACAATGCATTGTCACAAAACTGAAAAAAGCTTGTTCTGTGAAACTTTTGACAATGAAAAAGAACTTTTCTTGTCATGTCTTGAAATGTGCATCAAAGACATTTCTGTTTAATTTGTGCCTTTACTGAACAGGTTTCTGAGGCGAACCTCAAAATAAACTAGGAAATGAACAACTTGTCCACTAATGATGAGCAAGGGGACATACACCATAAAGAAAGTGAAGAAAGTTAGCATCAATAGGGACAAAATAGAAAAATATAATTAAGAAAGTAAAAAAATTATCCACAAAATGACCAAAACTGAAACTATGGTAAAAACAATAAATAAAACAAATAGAAAATCAAAGATATGAATAAGATAATAAACAAAAATTTACAAAATACTCAAGGAAATGAACAAAATACTGAAAAATGGGAACAAGTTGAGTAAATAAACACAAAATGAACAATATGAACCAACCATGAATAAAAATTAACCCAGAAATAAATTAAAATGTCATGTCAGTGAAGCAGGACCTGAAAATGACATGAAACTTACATACTGGAAGTTAAACAGCAAACATGAATTTAAAAAATTTTATTAATGCATATTTTATTATTGAATTCCCCCATCCTCCCTGAAATCTAGATGTGTTTCTACAAATCTACTACAGAACATTATACATTACTGCAGATTAAACCACACCAGTATAGTTTAGTTTAGTTTAGTCTACCAAAATGCATCATGTTCTTAAAAACAGAATAGATAAACTGAGGTCAGCCCTATACATTTACAGCAGTAAAATATAACCTAAACCTTAATGCCACGGCAAAATGAGTCCAAAAACATCATATATACAGTAATAGTCAAATAATAACACAGACCATTTTAGTGCATAATGCATATTTTCATCCATTTTACTAATGATACAGTACATGCTTAAACTTCAATGAACAACTTTTACTTAAATGAAGACTCTAAGTCCATCACAAGTCTCTTCACATTTTTCCATAATCCGCGGCACTAATCCAAAAATAATTTTATTCACATTTAGAAAAACACACTTTTGAGTTGTTTTTTTCCCCAAACACAGTATCTGTGGGAGTAGTTGCGTTACAGAACACTCTTGTTCTTGGTGACATTAGAGTTACATATGTGGTGAAAAAAATTCACTTCCACACCTCAGTGAGTACGGACAAAAGGAACCAAATGAAAGACCAAATTAAAAAATAGAAAATAAAATGAAAGGAATGAGCACCAAAGTGACAAAATAATCAAGAACTCAACAAAAATGAACAATCTCAGTGACAAAATGCAAAAAAAAAAAGAATTAAATAATTAACAAGATAAACTGAATGAACAAAGTAATCAACAAAATGTGCATGTACATGAACAAAATATCTAAGTAAGCTAACAAAAATGAACACAATAAGCAACAAAATAATTTAACAAAGTAAACAACAAAATGAGCAAAAAAAATCAAATAAATGAGAAAAAGAACACTAAAACCAATAATATTTAACAAAAATCAACAAAATATATAACAAAATAAACAAAAATGATGGAAATGATCAAATAAATAAGCAAAACATGGACAAAATAAGCCTTCCACTTGTTTGATACTGAACAGTTTTTAACATCATGTATTTTCACAGTTGTCTGGTTCCATCCCTTTACTGATGACAATTAATGTGCCAGTTCAAATGCAATATATGAATACATATGTTATGAAGGTTTTTTATGGGATTTTTTTTAACCTCTCCCTCAAGAACTTATTTTTCTGAGTATGTCCACTTCTACTTGAGTCATTAGAATTACAAAATCCTTTTACTTAAGTGCTGTTTGCGTGTACTGAGCCTGCCACTGCTGATCATAGACTGTAATTGATTTTTTGCCACAGACTCAGAGACAGTTTTCCACGACCTGGACGGTGATGGAAGCCTCAGCCACCTTGGCGACTGCCTCTTAGCAACAGGGGAAGGCGGTCTCCTGCCAGGCCGAGTGGGAAACCCCATCGACCGTCTCTACTCCATGCAGAACTCCTACTTCACCTCCTGACCCCTATGAACTGTCAGCCCTCTCCCCCACCTCTTTCACCTTTCACCTCGAAGATGCAGCTATTGGAGTCTGTCCATCGACACGCCTCTGGGACCACTCTTCATGAAACAGTCTCCGCCCAAACACACTTCTGAGCTTCTATCACTGGCCAAAATGATCAGTACAAGCATAGCCGTAATCCAACCTGCCTGCAGATCAGCATAGTGTTCCATTATCTTTCCTAGATTACAATCACATGCTGGAAATACAGACACTGTAAATGTCAAAGATATGTAAAGGGACCTCAATTTCTCTAGTTGTATTTATGTATTCTTCAACGAAATACTTGTTTCATGACACTTTTCATTAAGATGACACAATAAACGTCAAAAATAGATGTGTATTATATGCATTAGCAAAGATAATTGGATTTTGGAAATGAATAGCTAAAGGAGACATATAAAGCCTCTTGTCACAGGGGTTAAAAATAATGTTAAACTATCAAAAGTCTCACTGAAAATAAAAAGACACAGGTCTTCTTTAGATAACTGGACAAAAAACAAGCGGATTTCTGGATATTTATGATGTCATAGTTGTACAATCATCATCCTCAGTCAGCCCTGAAGGACTTACTAGACCCACCCCAGCCATCCCGACACCCTGGGATAGTGTGCCAGCAAGTCTGTGTGATGGAATCTATGGCACAGGCAGGAAAAGCATGCAGTCAACAGCAGCTCGCTTGCGTAGAAAACAACACACACCGATACAGGGCTGAAAGCCGGGAGTATACATTTATGTATGAAGAATGAACTGAAATTGAATCTAAACATTCTAGGGATGTGTGAGAATTAAATTAACCAGTTAAAAGTAGATACAACCGGTGGAGCTGCCTCGGATTTGGGGAAAAATTTCTCTTTGGGCCACACCGTTTACAACAGATTTTATGATATTGTACTAGATTGATGAGAACTGTGCAAGCCATGTTTTACATTTTAATAATATTATAATTACAACATTATTAGAATATTTTTATAATGATTAGTACATTACACCAAATGTTTTACTCATTTTGTTAATTATGTTGCTTATTTTCTTTATTTTTCTTGACTATCTGGCATACTTTTTATTTGTTGCTTATTTTGTTTATTCTATTTTTTTCATTTTTATCATTTTTGTTCATCATTGTTTCCTTTCTTGATTATTTTCCACACCTTTGCTCATTTTTCTGATTACTTCCCTCATTTTTTCACATTTACTTGATTTGTTTGTTCATTGTTGTGTGAACAATGAACACAACAATTAAGAAATTATTTTCTTAATTTTTGTCAATTTTCTTGAGTATTCTGTTTATTTTTTACTAAGATTCTTAATCATTGGTCATTTTTAATAAACTGTCTTAATTATTTTATTCATTTTTTTGCTAGCTTTTATTCATATTTGTTCATTTTTCTTGATTATTGGTATTTTTTTTACTTTATATTGTTGCTTTTCTTGCTACTTTTGTTTTTTTTTTGCCCAGTTTGATTATTTTCTTGACTATTTTGTTTGTTTTTCACTCATTTTTCTGGTTTTTGGTTTATATTTTTTCAAATTTTTTGGTTTGTTTGTCCATTTTTGTGCATTGTCTTAATTGTTTTCTTAATTTTTGCCAATTTTCTCGAGCATTCTATTTATTTCTACTAATATTCTTAATTATTTTGTTCATTTCTTATTAATTTTCTTGATTATTTCATTAATTTTTCCTCATTTTCTTGATTACTTTGTCCCCCCTGATGTTCCTCTGTTAGTCATGGGCCCTTAGAATTGTCATCACTTTTCTTCCATTGTATACAGATATGCTAGAATGAAAAAGGAGCTGAAATGTAATCTACACATTCTAGGGATGTGTGAGTTAATTAAAAGTAGATACAATATGTCTACTTTAAATGAATACGGTGAAAAAATCTTGGTAAGTTTTATGAGAAGCCGAGTGTGTGCATTCAAATGAGCATCTTGCATCACTTTTTTACAGAATTGTTTGGGACAGACTGCATCATATACATCACCGTGTATGGAATGGGGTACAGATTTGCGCTCAGGTTTGTGTGTATGTTTATGATGCCTGAGCTTTAACTCAGGATTTTGCGCTGGCTAGCCCAATGACTTCAATGTATACTAGGAAAGAAGCAAAGATATTTGGAATAATTACCCTCATAGAATTTAGGTCGCATTCTTGGTTCAGCATGACTTGTGTAATATGTACCAAAAAAATAAAACAAAAATGTTGCATTCAGACACAACAGGGTATTTTAAATGCCTTATGTGGAAACAGGGTTGTTTAAGGAATTAACTGCTTTCGCTTAGCCCTTTTCTTACATGATTTAATCTCAATGAAGCAAACCAGTGGATCTTTAAAACCCAAAATATAGGACAGCGAGTATACAACAATGTGCTCCAACTGTAAATGTATCACTGTGTTCAAATTAATTGTTGTAGTCAACCTCTGTAACTATTTCTTTCTTGGACATCTACAATAAGATGTTGTTAGGTAGATATTTTGTACCTTCTTCTGTGATAATCAGCAAATATTTAAACTGTAGCATGATATTTGTGTCACCACGTAGGTTTAAGAAATAGCCTCTGGACTGAAGTCGGACAGCGGAACCCATCAGGATCTGACTCATCATGTGGTGCAGAATAAAATAGGACTAGGGAGATAATTGTTTCATTTAGGTACCAGTGACTGGCTACAGCTTGTGGCATTTCTCATGATGTTATGTTTGATCACTAACTCATGGTATTTTTACAGTGATAATTTTGTGAATGTAACTTATTTGTATGGTCTTAGGCAAATTCCTATCTTACTTTTTGTTCAGTGACTGCAAGGTGATGTGCTTTGAATGTAATGTTGCCGTATCTTCAATACAATGTGCGGTTTCATCTTTTAAGTATGCATGCCTTATTTGTTTTAATACGATGAATGATGATACAGTGATCATGATCTCCTACCATATATACATCAAAACCATAACACTTAAAGGAAGGAATAATTTCCCCCTCAATGTCCCCTACAAGAGCTTTAATAACTGAACCTGAAAAGGTCTGTTCTGCTTCGTGGTCACAGCGCTCATAACTCAACATCCTCCCTCCATCTCTCTCAGTAGTCCTGCTGATTAGATGCTGACAGTCTCCTCCTCTTCTCCTTTCTTCCCAGACTCCCTTTTTCTTAGTCAATGAGTAGTCAAGAGACTTTGTGTGGGAGTGACACATTCCAGTTTAATATTTACCTCTGAGTCAGACCCGGAGAGGACATAACAGACGAGTAACAGAAGTCTGGTGTCATCTTTACTTAATAGTTCAGTAAAAACAGGACAAGCCAGAGTCTTTTACCTATAGTTAAGTGTTTATTTTCAAGAATGATACAGTTGTTAACCCTTTCATGCATGGTGTCAATAACAGTGCCCTACAAAGTCAAACTGACCATAGCAAGGTGACATTAAGTTTATAGTAATTCCAAAATCAAGGCAAAAATCAAAGCGAAATGTAACAAAGCAGTGAGCATTGTGACTTGATATGAACAAAATAAACAGGAAAAAGAGCAAAGTAAGAAGCAAAAGGTACAAAACAGTAAAGAAAATAAATGACTACAGAAGAAAATGGACAATCAAATAATGAAGAAAAAGTGAACAAAAAACAGGCAAAATGAACAACTCAATCAAGAAAATGAATCAAATTAGATGCAAAAAGGAGACAAATGAACAAAATAAGAAGCAAAATGAGCACAGCAATCAAGAACTTGCAAAAAAAGAACAAAAAAGAAGAAAAATTATCTAAATAATTATGTGAATGAAAGATGAAAATACCATATCCCCATTATTTTTACTCACTCATGCATGAAAGGGTTAAATAGTCAATACAACCTGCTGAGGTCACCATGATGTAATGTTCATCTCCCATCTCTTATTGCCAAAAAAAAAACACTGTCAAATTAAAGAAAAAAGAGATTTTTGCCATCTTGGTCAAGATATAAGCAACAAAAGCTGATTTCTGCTGCTGTGGAGATGTGTGGGGATGTGAAAGATCAGCGATGATGTCCAAATGCTACGACACCTGAGGTACTGGACTTGTAGCTGTGAAAGAAAAGGTATTTGTTAGTATTTAGACGCTAGATATGTCTCAAGGTTTACTGACAGAGTAAAGAAATTAATGTGCACTTAGTGTTTTTGGAGCATACACCAGGGGTCTGCAACGTGCGGCTCCAGAGCCACGTGATTCTTTAGCCCCTTTCAAGTGGCTCCCGTGGCTTTGTCCATTGACGGGGGTAACACATCATCATCAATGAAAACGAGCAAAAACAGCATTAAACTCAAAAAAGAAGAAAAAAGAAACTTCCAAAATTATCCAGAAAATGAACAAAAATAACAATATAATACAAGGGAAGTGAACAAAAAAAAGCAAATGCATTAAATGAATTAGAAACCTTATAAGATTAAGACAAATAATTAGTAAAATTAACAAAAAAATTCACAAAAATGACTAAACTTATAAATCAGCTGAAATAAACAAAATATTCAAGAAAATGAACAAAATAGTCAAGTAATTGAATGTAAACAAGGAAATGAATATAAATAAATTTAAAAATAAATCCGCAAAAATAACAAAAATGTAAAAAAAAAAACAATCAGGGAAATAAACCAAAATTCACAAAAATGAATAAAGTAATTTTCAAAAAATGAACAAAACATTCACCAGATAATATGCAAAGTGAATAAAAAGGTGAAACAATGAACAAAATAACATAAAAAATTAGCAAAATAATCAAGGAGATGAACAAAAAATTACATGTCAACAACAACAAAATTAAAAAACATATTTCATGTGGTTCATAAAGGAGATTGAATATTATTTATGGCTCTAGACATTTTTCCCCTGTTCTGTCCAAAAATGGCTAAAATACACCTCCCCTTGATGAGACCTGCAGAGCTTTCACAAATGTAAGACAGGGAACAAATTAAAAACCCCACATAAAGTTAAAAGAGTTTCAGTTTGCTTCAGAATTAAGCATATTTACATACATGTCAATATTTCACTGTCATTCCAAACATAATGATATGCTGAATTTGCAGATGTAAGCAACATATTCCGGGTGGATATTCTGAATTAGGCCCCTTTCCAAACAGAGCATTTCCTATGATATACCATGTATTATTTATGATTTATGGGGATATACAGGACATTCAGAGTGTCTTAAATGCTGATTCTAAGAATACAGCCCACGTTTTAGTCAGAGGGATGCAGCCACATTTAAAATGCTATAAAAGAGGATATCAGTGGATTTTGTGATATGCACAAATACTGAAAAGCTGACCTTGACAGAATAAATAGGGAAGGCTGAGTTCATACAATGGAATCAGTGAAAAAAATGGAAAAAAAAAAATAAAATCATGGTATGCACAGGTGCATGTAACCAGGAATATTAGTCGATAGCTCATTTTTGCTTGTTCATGTAAACAGGTCATTAGTAAATTTGGCTGTTTGAGAATAAGGGGTAATTCTAGAGAATCTATTGCATGTAGAGTAGTCACTAATTTTACAAGTGTGTGAACACTAGAAGGATAATTACCATTCTTCCAAAACCTTAAAATGAGACATCTTCAGGGCCAAGGGTTTGTCCTTTTACCACTGCTAGTACGTGCAATGGTCAGTGTGCTGTAGCTGCTGTTCTCCAAACTTGGATTAACAGGGGAACCACAAGAAGATTTGCCTGAAGAACATCTACCTAGTGGGACATCTTTCTCTAGGAAGGACTGGGTGACACTCAACTGAGCGAGAGCAAAGGTTGGGAAAACTGGAGATAATCTCGACAGGTGCCAACAAGTACCAACTGTCTGTGTCGAGAGGCCAATCAAATAATACTTCACATTCTTTAAAGCTATCACCCTGCAATGGATTCTGCGATGGCATGACAAGATATGATGATGAGTCTTCCAAAAGATATTCCCTCATTTGGTGTTTTGACGATAATAGTAAAGAGTGCTATCTAGAGTGTCTGTCCAAAATCTCATAAAACTGGTGAACGTAAGATTTATCATCCATCATTTTGACCCCTTTTGCTTTATGGAAAGGGGTATCATCCTGGAAAAGATCACTCCCTTCATGTTTTTGCTTTCAGTTGTACTTTAAGTTGTAAATGGTCAGTTCTAGCCAAGGGGCAACGACCGGGGCTGTTCAGTGAGGCCAATGCGGAAGTAACTTTACGTTGTAATCCCACCGCTTGGCTACTGGGGAATCGATTGTCCGGCTCCAAGAAGCTTTTTTTTTTCCCGTGGAGATACATTGAACTTTTATCTGAAAATACTAAGCGAAAAAAAATTTTTCATGGGTCATCATGGTCTCAAATGTTTTATTTGGATCCTCTAATAAGTAATGTGATGGTTCATCTTTAACTTTTTGCTTTGTTATTAAGATATTAGGGCAGATAATCTGACAAATGACTGTCGTGCTGGGGTTTGCGTGACATGTCGCTATAGCAGCAGCTCACTATGGTGAAGTCAGACCAATTCAGACCTCTGTATCTTCTTTTTATTCAATATGTTCATAGTTATACATGAGATAAAACTCGACTGCAGCTGTGGGTGTTTACACTTAACAACACTGTGAAATGACTGTGTGACACTGCGTGGTGAAGTTTTAGCATCAGTAATATAGCGGCTAACGTTAGCTCTCCCATGAGTCCCCTGGCATGAACCCCGACTGCTGTTCGTCCAAATATGGTTAAATCCTGTTTTTTGGCTCCAACATGCCATCTGGGAAGTGACAAGTTGATTGGCCTCAAAACGGCCCTTCAGAAACTAATGGGTGACGTCATTGTCACTTTGTCCATAATTTATGCAGTCTATGGTTCTAGCAATACTTACCTACTCCGTTTAGGTCCACTGTCTCTGCACAGCCCAGGAAGCGAGCCACGTGTGGTGAGCAAGAGGTAGGTTTCTCCTGGTTTTCTCTCAGACAGTGCTCAAATGCCACAAACTCTGATGAACAGTCTTGTCTTATCTTCTGGATTACTGGGCTATTGAAGAAGATTTAGGTGTTAAAATAAGTATGTCATGCAGAATATGGATGAGAGCATGTTAGTCACATGGTTCATGGGTAACCATATTTTTGTTTAAGTACTGTATGCTGATTTCTCACTGTGAAGATGTGCACTGTGCAACCTTTATCTTCAGCTCATGACAGTCTTGCTGCCATGTTGAGGGACGGGAGGCCACACATGACCCGTAAGCCTCCATTTCTTTATGGCAATATTTTGCCGTGATATCCATAGCGGCCTGCCTGAGGGGGCACAGATGCAGATCAAATTAACCACTACATAATAAACTAAGCCTGAACCAAAGAAAGCTTTGCGAAAAAACATAATCAAGGATGTAGTCGTAAATTATTATTACAGTTGCATCCACTTTAGAGACAATATGGAAAATATCCTACTGGTACACGTCGTTTTTAAATTCCTTACATCTTTACTTGATCCAATCGGAGACGAAGAGTGAATAATCAAGGTTATAACCGGAGAATTTATACATGTGGAACCATGTCTAGAGCGTCCACTACCGTTCACACCCCTTTACCCGCGGATAGGATGGAAATGGTAGCATGTGAAACAAACTCTCAAAATTATTGGTTTAGGTTGTGTCACTCTTATACGTCGGCAACGCCCCTACAATGACGATTAATTTATTAAAGGGCCAGCTGCTTTATGGTATAGTTTAAGAATTAAACAGGATATGCAGTCGAAATCTTACCAAACGTAGGTCTACCACTTTATTGCAGTTGTATTATGGACTTCAGCTTAAAACACTATTTAACTCCGTATAAGAATATACGGATTTGTTTTGACACACATTGTTTTGTCAGTTCAGTCTTTCCACACAAGGAGAGCATTGCGTGTCTTTGCGCGCTGACGTATGCGGAAGCCTCCATCACAGAAAGAGCGATTCTCAGTAAACGGACTCTGAAGGCTGGACCAAGCACTGCGCCGAGTCTAGAAGCGAATTTTACCGGCTACAGAACGACGGTGTGGTGGTGGATGATAGAGGGGGCCGGGGGAGTTTGCAAAGTACAATGAATGACGCGAAGAAAGAAGGGAGTATGGCTGTAGACGGACTCCGTGAACCGGGTGAGGTGCAAATGGCCCCCTCTGTGAACCACAACCAGCATGACAGCGGCACCGGCGACGAGCTGGTGAACTCGGTGACGCTTTATAGGCGAAGGCCCCGGCTACTACACGGCACCGTCCTCCCGTTCCTGGCGGTTCTCTACCCAGGCTGGTTGTACGTTTGGTTAGGAGTGTACGGTGCCTCCGACTATCCGGAGGCAGGCCTCCTGGCTTTAGCCGCTATCGGGATCGCGCACGTCCTCACAGCGCTCTCTGGTTATTGGTCCGTGCACGCGCACTGTTGGCTGACTTGTTCCAAGGTAAACATTAATAATATAGCAATATAATATTGGGTTCTGCATCAATCCCATTGTTGTGCTTCTTTCCTTGTAGGAAGAGGTAGAGGAAACACGTAAAGCTCAGGTTGATAGTTAAGGTTTTTTCTTTGAGAAATGGACTGTTTCCATCATTAATGTGATATTTTAAATCTATTTCTCTTTAAATATACACAACATAAGCTTACATCCTTTAAACAGTATGCATTCTATAGAATTTTAAGTGACTACATTCTGTAAAGGGTATGAACAGCACCGCAGCCCAGAAGGAAGGTGAACTTCCCTAAGGCAATAGAGAAAGTAAATATCCTTCACAGTTTGTTTGTGTATCTTATAACACTCCTAATTATGTGCCACATACTCTATCTCCCTTTTATCACAGGTCCTTTTGGGGCTTAATCCTGAACTTGCATTAAGAGCATTTTATTTAAAACACTTCCACTGGCATTGTAACATGTTACATATTCTGTCAATAAAACAGAATATGAATTTTGTCTATCAAATATGTTGAAACATTTGTGTCATTCTTTGACTCATTTTAAACTCATCTTAAGTTTTACCAGATGTGCAGGATATAGTTAAAGATAAAAGTTGTCTTTGGAGTAAAGAAATATTTGTAGATGTTAATTTTGGGGAAAACACATTTAAGTTCAAATGTATAAATGTTATGTTAATGGAAAGTGAAACTCAAGTAGTATTTCCGTGTATGTTAGAGGCCATTTTGGGACAGTGTTTTTTTTTTTTTTTTTATTGACATTTTTTCAGCAGGTACCCATCTTTAATCTCATCACAATGATTCCTTAAGAGAGGCTTGTTTTGCCTATGAAAACTACATTTCTGCATGTCTTATCTGGAAGGACAAATCTGTAGAGATGCGCTATTCCCAAAATAACAGTGACCTGCCACTGTGTGAATTTGCCACCTGTTTATTTCTCTACACAGGAACCGGACCCAAAAAAGGCTACACTTGCGAAGGTCATACCCACCCCCAACAATGGTTCTGCTGAACTTGTGCCACTGCAGAGGGACCAGGTCAGTTGACATTTTTTACACCTTTTCAGCATACACAATTCATCTATATGATTTTGATAGTCTGAATTCAGATTAGGATTTTTTTTCATCAGTAATTTTTGGGCTTGTATCAAAGATAACTTTTGTATTCTTTTGTGTGAAGAGAATACTACTGGGATGTTTTCCTCTGTCAAATTCCATGATAATGATTAATCCTTTTTTAATGGAAATGGTCGTCCTTATCTTTGTGTTTGTGCCAACAACACAGAGAGAATAACAAAACATGAAAATAACATAAGTATACATATCTGTGTTTCATAGGTGAAAATGGCACAACTTGCCACTTCTTGTTTGAAATTCTTCTTAACCCTTCACACCTCGATGATGTTGATGCGGGGCTGACCATCTCAGGTCATGCTATGTCATGAAATTTGTTAAAAAATTACTGACTTGTCAAACTGAAGCTGTTATATTGCTCTATTCAGCCACCTCCAGACTCACATGGGGGCGGCAATTTATTTGTTAAACCACTGCCTCAATTGCTTAATTTCTCTGTTGGTTTGAATTCAAAATATCATTAAAACACCACAGTGACAACAGAGGCTGCAGATCTGCTTTTTCTCTTGAGGCCACTGGCAGGTTTAAGAGTGCTTCAAAGTATCAGTTCCCCGTGGGAAAGGACTGTTTGATGGCAAGAAATAGTGTTTAAAATGTTCTAAATATAGCTATAAATGTAAGTGGAATTAAAAATATCCCTGTATCTGTTCTTTTCACTGACAGGATGAGAATGGAGAGGGGGTACTCTCATTCGAGTTTCAGAAAATTCGCTACATCTTTGACCACAAAGAGAAGAAACATTTTCTTCCGATAGCTTTTCCCATAAACCTCCCGATGGGCTACTTTCAGTCCTGGCGTGGTTACCAGGAGGAGGCTGAGCTTAGAGCTGCAGAAAAGCGTTATGGCACCAACCGTGCCGAGATGGTGGTACCAGACTTTTTGGAGCTCTTTAGAGAAAGGGCCACAGCTCCCTTCTTTGTTTTTCAGGTATGTTATTTGTCAGTGCTTAGAGTTTTACTGACTGCATGATGACTTTTACTTTGCAGTACAGTACTTAATTTTGAATGAATAATATCTGTATCTATCACCTGTCTTACCACCTGTATCTCAAGGTGTTCTGTGTGGGGCTTTGGTGTCTGGATGAGTACTGGTACTACAGTGTTTTCACGCTGTTCATGTTAGTGGCGTTTGAGGCCTCTTTGGTTCAGCAGCAAATGAGAAATATGTCTGAGATCCGCCGCATGGGGAACAAGCCCTACATGATCCAGGTAGCACTATTTGAATTTCTTGTATAATTTTTTTCCATCTTAAAATATATTTTTCATGTCCTTCGAGAATTTCCGATTTTATTTGTGTATTTTCGTAGGTGTATCGTAACAGGAAATGGAGACCTGTATCTAGCGATGATCTTGTTCCTGGTGACATTGTCTCAGTAGGTAAGTGTCTTTTCATCATATTATTACTTGAAACATATTGACTATTTGAATGTGTTTGTTTTGTGTGTGTATATTCTTTGCTTTACAGGACGGTCACCTCAGGACAACTTGGTCCCATGTGATGTGCTGCTACTCAGGGGTCGTTGCATTGTGGATGAAGCTATGCTGACAGGGGAGTCTGTGCCACAGATGAAGGTTAGAGGCAAACCAATGTACTATGTACAGTATATTCTAACACTATACGTAGTTAGGGGCATAGACTTTGAAGGACAGTCCTTAATTATTCAACAAATGGCTAGTGTGCAGTAGTTGTGTTAATCATACTGACATCATGGGGTTTGCAGGAGCCAGTTGAAGACCTTGATCCAGAGCGAATCCTAGATCTCCAGACAGACTCTCGACTCCATGTAATTTCAGGAGGAACAAAAGTGGTTCAGCATAGTCCTCCTTTAAAGGCCAGTGCTGGACTTAAACGTAAGCACAATTATTTATTTTAAATATTTCTGTAAACAGCAGTTAATGTTGGCTGATGTGTTGGTGAAGCAGTAAAGGGATATGTGTCCATTTCCTATTTTTAATAATTCAATATTAAAAAACTAAAGATAAAAATGTAAAGGGGACTAATATTCTTGTTCATATTCAGCTGTCGACAGCGGCTGTGTGGCTTACGTACTAAGAACTGGATTTTATACCTCTCAGGTGAGTCTTGCACAGCAGGATTATATACACTTTTTTTTTTCTTTGTACATTTTTGTAATACATATTAATTGTACAGTATCTTTAACATGATCAGTTAAAAGTGTGGTGTGCTGTACGTTAGGGTGCATTCATGTGTACTTAGGCTGTTTACAATCTTACTTTCAGGGCAAATTGCTACGGACCATCCTTTTTGGTGTGAAAAGAGTGACTGCAAACAACCTAGAGACTTTCATTTTTATCCTCTTCCTCCTTGTATTTGCCATTGCTGCCGCTGTTTATGTTTGGGTAGAAGGTAAGGTGCCACTATTATATCATTATAGTGTAATTTTGTAATTAACTCATAATTACAATCACTGTGAGTAGTAATAGTTATTGGTCAGATTACAAGCAATATTGAAATACTGTCTTTGTTCTTTGCATTACACCTTAAGGGACCAAGGATGTCAGCAGGAACCGCTACAAGTTGTTTCTGGAGTGCACACTTATCCTCACGTCAGTAGTTCCACCAGAACTCCCCATAGAGCTTTCTCTGGCTGTTAACACATCTCTTATTGCTCTTGCTAAATTATGTAAGTTAGTGTCTGCAGCTATTCAACACAGACCTGGACAAGCAGTTTATTATACCAAGCTTGTTATAGATCTGATTTATTCTGTTCTTCCTTTTCTCTTACTCCTCAGATGTATTTTGTACAGAGCCCTTCAGGATACCATTTGCAGGGAAAGTGGAAGTCTGCTGTTTTGATAAAACAGGAACATTGACCAGTGATAGTCTGGTTGTACGAGGAGTAGCAGGACTCAGGTAAAACCTGCTTCTAATTTTGAAAGTTTTGTACTTAATGAAGCGCAATCAGAGCATTGTACGTTCTAGCAGAAATGCATATAGATTTATCACATCGTAATTATTGACTGAAATTTGCATTTATGACAGGGAAGGAAAGGAGGTGATGCCTGTGTCTGAGATTCCTGTTGAAACACATCGAGTGGTGGCCACATGCCATTCCCTGGTCACTCTTGATGATGGACAGCTGGTTGGAGATCCATTGGAGAAAGCCATGCTGACTGCAGCTGACTGGACCCTCACCAAAGGTACAGAGGGATAATCTCTAATACAATCACAGGATGGCTGTTTTTTAAGGAACATTGAGTGTATGGTGCATTCCATTTACCGTACCACGAAACTTGGGAGTTCAGAAATGGGAGTAACATAAATGCTGATCACCTTCTAGCTGCAAGCTCAGAAAAACATGGATGCCTGCAGAAAAGATTGCTCACTTGGGCGTATAGACAACTACAAAACAAATGTGTACTTTATGTGGTAACAAGTCTATGTGGTGTTTTGTTCATACAATGGTGTAGTAACAGTCAATGAGAAAAACTGAACAGTACTACATTTGTATATGACTGACATGATGTGAAACAAACAGGAGAAATTAGCAGTGTTCACTCAGTGCGACATAAGAACTTCACACTGCTTGGTTTTGAAATACATGGTAGTATGTCTCCATTTTAAAAACGAGTGGTCAGCCAATTATTTTCCACATTTAGTCTCCTTTTTCAAATCCAATAAGTAATATTAATTTGTAATTAGATTTACAAATGAGTTAATATGGCTCTGATATAGTTACCTGTCTCTGTAGACTCAGAGATTTCTTTATCAATCAATCAATCTTTATTTGTATAGCGCCAATCATAATCGCCGATTATCTCTAGGCGCTTCACAATTCGAGGC
>JAQQAE010000268.1:0-25208 GCA_029823295.1 Pseudamia nigra
CCAGAACAGAATAAATTTGTATCATCTGCAAATAAAACAGCTTTGAACAATTTAGACACCTTGCATAAATCGTTAATGTACATTAAAAATAATTTTGGTCCCAGTACTGAACCCTGGGTCAGTACTGGGACCAATCAGACCATTTTGTCATGGTTTATGTGGTCCACCTGAGCACTGGGGAATAAAATAGACCTGATTCCTGTTGATAATACACATTATTCATATTTCATTTCTCTACGCAAGAAGTGGCAAAACAAAATACTGAATAAATTGACTGCAAATGGACTGAAGCAGTCAGTTGAAAATGAATCATCATTTATGCATAAGCTCCTGAAATTCCACTGCCTATTTTACAAAGTGATACTATATACTGTACGTATGTTGTATGTATGGAAATGTAGAAAAAATAAGGAAGTTTATGCTATTTTAACATTCATTTAAATCTCAGTGTTGCAGGCTCAGGTGTGTTATTTGAGAACCCCAGCAGAACATTTTTACAGATGGCATTTTAGCTTCTATGATAACCTGAGTGTAAACTTGAGTTAGCCTTGTTGTGCCTATAGGGAAGTATGCTTGCTGCATTTTGTGCATCCTATGGCTTTAAGTGCATCCCATTTGTCCAGTACCGATGCACAGTGTCTGACCATCTCCTCACCTAAGCCAGTACCTCAGCCAGGAATAGAATGTTAGTGTTAACACTGGAGTGAACTTATTATCCATGTTTTTGATTTGACACCCCAGAAACATGGGGGTGCATGAGGGAAAAATGCAAACTCCATTAAGGAAGGAAGTGCCCTGGCTGGGGATCGAACCAAGGAACGCACAGAGACACCTTTTCACCCACAAAACCTTGTCAATCTGAGGTTTTACTGATGAAATTTAAAGTGGTCCCATTCTACTAAATGCCGCACGATGCCATTATGTAGACACAGCAGCACAATGGGAAGGCCTTAAACTCTTCCAAAAAATGGTACACCAATGATTTCTGAACAAGTCAAAATGTCTACTATGAAAAAGGTCTTTTACACCAGAAATCATAACTAACACATCTACTATAGTAACTAAATATTCAAGCTTGAGAACCCCTTATACTGTATATTTGCAGAATCACAAAATATTCTGATCTGACAAAAATATACTGGGAACTGAAAAAGCTAAGACAAGCCTTAAATGCCCAGTCGACGACACTGGGAAACAAGCTAGCAGCCTTTTGTTTGTGGCAGACCGATGGAAATGATTAAACAGGTGACGTGCCAGTCAACACAGCTTACAACTTCACAGTTGTCAAGCTAGTATGTCTGTTCTTTTCTCATGTGTACCAGATGTTGACGGAATCTGAAATGCACGCTGTCTCTCCTCAGTCATCCTGTGGTTAGATAAGATACAGTTGCTAACTACCCCCATAAATGTTTTCATCTCTGTGCATGAGTACATGAGAACATGCACCTATGAGGTTGTAAGCTCTGTTGACTGGCACTGTGGACTGTGACAAACCATGAGCGAAGAGCTAAATTCCCAACATGGTCGACTAGACCTTTACCTGTCAAAGACCTAGATGACCACCCATGACACTGTAAGTTTACTGATATTCTCTCTGAACTTATGGAGAAATTAATAATTTTTTGTCTATACAAATCTAAAATTACCACTTTAATTGGCATTTTAACTATAAAACTTTACAACACTAATAGCTCTAATATGTTTGAGAGTCACCTCTCAAACATATTAGGTATCTGAAAAAAAAACTTTAACGGTTAAGCATGAGAACAAACAGGCTTAAAAATCATAAGTAACCAGTGTGCCCAGTTTATTTATGTTTTCCCATTATGCTGTGTAATGGCTACTTTGTTCCGGAAAAATGCATTTGTGTGAATTCATAGAGAAAACGAACACCAATCATTGAAAACTATAACAATAACTTGGAGGATAAACCTTCCCTTTTCCTAACTCTAGGTGAAAGAACATCATAAATTCCCTCTTACTGGAAATTAGTCATAGCCCAGTTTACCCCATTCATTTAAATAAAAGCGTGCCATTTGAAGATGCATGTCAATCTTTTCTTGTGCGACACATCTTGAAAGCAAAGTACAAGTACTTTTAACCTAAAACCCTTTAGCACACGGGGTCGCTCATTGCTGATAATTACAACATCTGTAATTTCATATCTTAATGTGCTATACATCAAGGCTGAACTTTACTGAGCTTGGCATGTCAATCTGTTCTATGTATTTCCCTTTGCATTAGTGAATCTGAATGACATTTAAGTCTCATAAGTGTTGCTTGTCACTGCCCACTCATCTACCACCTTAGAATTTGCAAGTGATTTTAGTCATTGATTACTAAGTGTTTGGAAGTCTAATGTAAGTGTATCCACGCATTTTTAAAACATCTTTAATGAGTCCATATTACCACTTCAGTCGAACACTGCTCTTTTGTTTAAATTTTAAAAAAGAGTGGTACCATTTGAGAACACCACAATCTCTATGTAAGCGCACAATTTTAATTAGTTATGAAAAACTGTAAGAGCATTGCATTTTAAAATGACACTTGATTTTAAATGTGTCAGGTTAGCACAGGATTATAATATGAAAGTAAAAAACAAAGGTTATATGGTGTTTTACACATTTAAAACATGCAGGACATTTATGCACCATTGCCAATAGAGCTTTTTTAACAGTTTGATTAAATGCTTTAATCAATCACAATCCCAGCCTGTTTATTAATCACTTTATCAAGGAGTTGATGCATTGCTGCTTTTAATGGACTCCATTTATTTTGATTTCTCCTCTCTTCATCTTATCGAAAGGGCTCTCCCAATCTGGACAGATAAAAAGGGGGATGCGAGAGTGGCTGGCTGCAGTGGAGAGAGCTCAGACAAGGCAGTCCCTTAACTTCATTACAATCACTCTGCACAGACTTAACCAATTTATTAGTGGCAATATGTGCCCTGAGCGATGGCTAGGTAAACCGCATAGCTTAGCTCAGATAAACAGGCGCCCATTCATTTGTCTCCTCACCTGACACTGTGGTGATGTATGATCCTAATAAGATTAATATCCCTTGAATTTATTCCCTCTTAGTCGCTGCAGGCATCTTTTAATGTTACTCTTCAATGATCTCAGACTGCTTCTAACGTCTATGCTATGAGAACTGGAAGAAGAAATATATCATTTCGGAAAAATACCTCAGTCTACACAAGATATAAAGCATCAATTGTAAATAGGTGCTAACGACTATTTATTGCACAGAGCCAAGGCGGCATATTCTTACACTTGAACCATGAATGAACACTAGTCCCCCATGTGAGGGGTGAAAACAAATTTCAGAAACAGAAGCTTCTCTCACAATCGGATTTCAAGTTTTTGTTGTATTCAATAATGTGCTGAAGTAGTCATTGAACTTGCTATGTTCTGGTCAGAAATGACCACAATTAGCAAACAATCCATCTCCTTTTAAGCCCCCTCCCAAGCAACCTCGCCATCACCCAACAAGCACAGAGACTGGTTTGGATTCACGCAGAGACTTTTCTGTCTCATCCATATTTCCCCCTGTCTGCCCTTCAGCTTCTCCTCTTCTCTCCATTGTGCGCTAAAAAGCTATTGTCTGAATCATCTGAAACTCTGTTCGCTGTTACGAGGCAGTGGTGAAAAACATGAGAGTGCACAGGTTTGGAACACTGAATAGAAAATTGTACTTAAGTGGTCTTCTCTTGCCCATCACCTCTAGCCTCTACCCTCCTCCACATGAGAAGGGCTACTGGGGTGGGCTGGAAGGGGAAGCCAGCAGGGCAATAGCAAACTTGAAAGCAGCCAACATTTGCAGCACTCTTGAAAAACAAGCATTTCACACCTGAAGCCTTTCATGCAGGGCCTCGAAGCATCCCCTTCAAGGCATTTAATTGGCTATTGCTTCAGAGCTCGTTCAACGCGCCCATTATGGTGAGGCGACAAGCAGCCAAGTATGTCGAATGAAAAGGGTCCTTCTCCCAGATGGGCCTAGTGGTATTAAAAACTGCCCGATCACTTCTTGCTGTTGACTGGCAGAGGTAATTCAGATGGATGCATGTCTACAAACACAATCAACAGAGTGTGCTGGGTAAGATAGAGGAAAAACGGAGAAGTCTTAAAAATATATTCCTGTGTCCCGAATGCTATAAGATGCATAGACTATCTTGTGGTACTAATAGCATGTCATATATATCAATACTGTACAAAAGATAGCTGCTGTAATGAATGACAGTCAACCACTGCAATCCTGTTTATCAATGATGACATTTGAACAAGCCGTGAAACATTTCCCAGCTTATTGTCAACTGATGAAAACATAAAAACACCCTGCGGCATGCCTCCACACCTCAGACACTTTGATCACTTACACTTTTTGAAATGGAGACATTTGTAGCTCCTCTCAACATATATTTCATGCTTTAATCTTGCCCTGGGAAGTAAGGCTCTAGGATAGGATGTTCCACTTTTGTTTGGCAGTTCTACTTTAAAAGATATGGTCTTTTTCCTTCTCCGTGCCATCTGCCATCTGAAGTTTCACCCATATCAGCCTGAGGCATTGGAGCTCTCATTGGCAATGTTTTTGAGGGCACCCTGACTCCCCATGGATGGACTGCCTTGGGGGAACCAGATAAAGTAGGTGTTTAGTCTCTGGGCTGCTGATGAGGAAGGGATTGGCTTTGAGCTGGGTTGAGACTCATGGGAAATCTGGCGTGCAAACTAATTACGTTGCACTGCCAAGTTGCCTGTGATTACAAAATGGAGAGGCGGTGAAGGTGGAGCTTAGACATTATCAATTGCCCTACTATTTCTCTTTAAAAAAAAAAAAACAGCTAAAGCTAATGAGATTATTTAACGGGATGTTCTTTTTGTTGAATCACAAGTTGTCTTATTTCAATGCATGGCAACTCTCAAAAATGTAAACAAAAGTAAAATGGAAAGCATAAAAAGAGGAAACAGGGAAAAAAAACATCTGAATTTTCTAAATTAAGTTGCTTCCTCATGAAACTTAGGAATTCTCTGGATGGTTCAGTAACAGCAAACATCTAATTACTTCTTTCTTGTTTCCCCACCTGCCTGTCACACTTTGGGAGAAAGCCACTTAAAAACAGGTTAGTTCACAAATTATCTGCTATATTTGTATTAACGCCTCAGCTGGAGGCACAGACAGCCCCTGAAGATACGCACCATACAAATCATTAAAGGTACAATAGGTTACTACAGTTCACTTCCCGCATCAAGGACACAAGGAAATTTCAGGAACATCATCTGAATATTTGTACACAACCGCTTTATTATATACAATACATTTTTACTAAGGATTAATAGTTTAAACCTTGATTTACTGTTAAAAATCAGTATCATTTAATATGAACTTAAATCTAAAGCAGAATCTTAAAACAATAATTACTGTTCTTGTCATATATGTGTTTTAGAATGGGATACATAATGTCATTGATTTCCTATGATAAACAGATTTTTTTCTTGTGTCTTCATAATTAGTTAATTTATGATCTATGCTGGTTTTCACAATATGAAATCAAAGCAAATTAAATAAAAAAAAACCTTCAAATCTCTCATTGTTTTTGCATTTTTTTTGTTGCTTTGTGCTTTTTGTCTTTATTTTTTTCCAATTCATTTTCATCTGTGTGCATTATTAAAATATATTTTACTTATTTATTTTGCAGTGTTTATATGGCATTTTGACATTTTGGATCCTTTTTCATCTTGTTGCATCTTGTACTAATTATTAAAGCTGTCACTCAGGACCCAAATTCAGCCAGATGAATAAAATGGTAATTTGACATTGCTCCTGATAATTATTGATCACCCTATGTAGAATTTTTTCAACCATTTTGAGCATTTTTGGTCCTATTTCACCAAAAACTATAAATGATTGGTTGTATCACCACAGATTTTATCCTAATTTCAAAAGCATTGTGTTTGATGCTGCTACTTATTTATATGTGTAGACTGCACAGTATGGCAAACATCAATCATGAAAACCACTGTGAGGAATGTCAAGAAATAATTAACAGTGTTTTGAAAGAATACCAAGTGTGTAGACCATTGATGGCTTGGATAAGAATTCCATCTCAGGACAGCTCTCCATTTTAAAAAAAACCAAGTGTTGTCAGGGCACAGGTGGACAGCTGCAATAAAGCAGAGCAAGGATTATTTTAATGGGAGATAAATCTTCTATGTTGCCTCCATTATTTTTATTACATTATGTTTCATTACATATGAATGTGCTTAGCAGATGTCTCAAAGCATTGTGACTTACATAACTTATATTCTAGCTCATAACACATTTATACAGTGGAGCATGTCACCAAGTCAGATGAGGACCATTTGTCAAGGGTGGAATGACAGCACACAATGAAGCAATATCTTCCTCTAAAATAACTTCACTCATTCTTGTTTTTTCTCTCACTCATTCACTCGCCTGCTGCTTTCTGTTTGATCGAGGATTTGGCATTGTGAGGGTTAAAAGAAAGGAACTGATTTTATAAGGGAACTGTAGGCGCAGTCATGGATCTAATCATCACAGGGGATGCAGGTAACATCAGTCAGTGACATGGAGCAACATGATATCAGACACAGAATAGATCACTGTCTGTGTGGTATACATAGCACCACTCTTCCTGAGACCTCATTCTTCAAAGGGGCAAACTGGTTGTGGTTAGGGAACTGAACTTGGGACAAGAGGGCTGCAGGTTCAATATCTCCAGTCAGACACTGAGCAAGATACTTAACCTGAGCTGCCTCAATGAACATCCCAACTAATAAATAGATGGCATATAAAATGTCAGCACCGTGCCGGCAGAGAGAAGCACTACAATAATAATATACAGGCACACTAGGGCTCTTTGGATCTCAATATACACAATGCAGTTTGATTACAGCACGGTATATTTCGCTAGAAATGTTGTTGAAATTAGACTTGTCGAGGCTATCTTCTTTTAAATTCTGGTTTATTTTAGTGACCGTAATCACTGGTTTTATGACTAAAATTTTATTCACATATTTTGGCTTATGCCTTCTTATCTTTAACGTTATACTATTTGTGTAAAAGGGCACTACAACATAAGTTTGATTGCTGTCTGTTTTTGTTATATTCATATGAAGTACCTGTCTGACATAAACCCTCGAGTCAGGTATAGTCTCTTTTCTGCTCTTAAGTTTCTGTCCCGTGTTCAAAGAGCAGGGGAAGAAAATCAATAAACCAACAGGACAGCTAGTCTCTGAGGATTTCACTTTGGATTAAGAATAGAGGAAAAAAAGAACCAAATGCAATACTGAGATTGCATTATGACATTATTATCAAAATCCTCATTGATTACTGATGTGTAAAAGTAAAAGGTAATCCTACAAGCAGTAATTGAAACGAAATCCTTCAGCTCACTATTCGACTGGGAATGATAGCCAATGACATGACATTAAGCAACGTGAGACAAGGGGCAGTGGTTTAAGTGATCTGGCAGGCGGTACGATGCCCTCCTGTCAGGATCGATCAGTCCTGCTGAAATTTAGAGCAACACTCTAAATTGGTCTTAATGGTGTGTTTCATCCTCCAGTCTCCTCAACACATTGACTGGGAGCCAGTGTCCTTCATCACACCAGGTTCCTGCCCTCCCTTTCAATCTGGGCATACCACTGATCTCTGCTCTCCGAGGAGAGAGAGCAAATCAGGCCAGGGGTACCCACAGCATCGAGTGGCTTACATCCCACCTCTGATAGTCAGGGTGGTTCCCCTTCTAAACCTCTAAAATAGCCCCTGAAACAAGCTCCAATCCCCTACTGTGAGCAAAGCAATTTTCTGATCAAAATCCACTTCTTGGGTATATGAATGATCAAATTGTGCAGAAAAATATACATGAAGTCACCAGTAGGAATTAACTGTGCATATAACAGTGGGCTCGGTCTCAGTCTTCTATGGGGCAGACCCATAAGGGGCACAAAAAGGGAAAAAAAAGCACCCTTGTCTTCCACTCTGTTGGAAAGTAATCTGCTTACATCATTAGGCTAAGCTTGCTGAAACAAATTACCAGATGTTGTGCTTCTTTTTTACCCCTCTTTTTGTCAGCATTTTAAAATATTCTGCACCAATTTCCTCACTAGCGCCCCCTCCTCTCCAACACCTCAACACAATAAAGCCATTTGCAAATAACAACAATTGAAAAAGGCAGTCCCTCCCGCTATTCAAAACCCCTATCTGGTTCCGTTCGTGTCCTTCCATTTTCAGCCGATCCAGTCATGTAGCGGCTAATAACCTGAACAGAGGGGAAGAAAATACCAGAAAAAAAGAAGACTGAACTGAGGCAATTGAGGTCCCCCACCTGCAGTTGCACTTGGTAGGGATTTTTGAGGGTCTAGTTTAGCTTATCACATTATAACCCATTTAGAGATAAAGACATGTCCCAGTGCTTATTATAACTTTGTAGCATGCTGAGCTTGCAAACACATATTTCAATCTGCCTCCTTTTTAGATATTTCTAAGAGCAGATGTAACATTAACTCCAAAGTCAATAGAGATGAATTAGGCAATATGTGCAATGTCCTTGAAACACTTTAAAAATACAATTATAATGTTTGCAATTCTGTATTACTTTATACAGCAATCAACAGTGATTCATTATTGCCTTTGGAAACTAAAATCTGACTGAACATAAAATGTCATTTTATAATTATCCACATTATTAACCAGAGGCAGTATACATTTTAAATGATGATAATTGGCATATTATAAATCAGATTTAAATTGGATTTGTTGAAGTTTCATGAAGCAGTATTTCAGTTTTGTACTGTTGTCAAATTGTTTTTATTTTTTCCATTTACAGTTCAAAATTTGTAAGTAAATCTGGCATTTATCCTTAATTCTTCATCCTTCTCAGATGATGACAATGGTGGGAAATTGAAGAATTCAGCCTTGGTAATAAAATTTGGCCACAGATTACGCTGGACTTTCAAGGAAAATGCTGTGCAACAAAGCAGAAATACTGCCGGCTTTGCCTTGACCTTATTTTCTAGACACATAAAAGAATACCTAAACAGATATATACTTTAAAACCAAACCTTTTGTATATACCTCTTATCAACAGCTCGGCAGCAATTGTGATTCATAGCAGTTATTTAAGTGATAATTCACTCATTCACTACACTAAAAAACACATACCTCCTGGTTATCTGTGCGTCAGAGTCGTTGCAGTGCTAGTCGCCAAACAGGAGGCAGCAAACTCAAGATGGTGTTGATTGATAAATTGACAGGTTAATTTTCAGATGGATAATGAGAGTAAGACCCTGAAAGCTGGTAGAGAGAAGTAGCTGGCCCTTTGCTCTACCTTGGATGCAGTGCCATCTATCTATTACTCGCAGAAACGCAGGTACACCCAGGCCTGACAAATGTGTGTACCATTTAGGTTAAATGAGATGTTAAGCACTATATCTGTATTTTCTTGTTAGATTGAGAAGGAATATATTCACTTTCATGCATCAAATTGAATCAAATGTTTTCTAAGCATCAGTAATTTATACATGTAAAAACCCTGAAGCACAGGCAATGTGAAAATTCAATCCAAGTATTTCCTGAGAAGAAAAAAAAAATGGTGCATGTTGCATTTTGGGGGGGAAAAAAATTACCAATCATTTACATTTATTAAAAATAAATACAGTAGGTTTGCATGCTCTCAACTTAAAAAAAGCAGTCTGTAAACTTTCATGCAACTTAGAAATGCCAGTTTTATATCTTCTTTTTCCACATAATATAATTACATACAGATTATGATTTTGGTGAATACTGTCATTTACTGTGGTAGTAATCAGCAAAATTGGGCGTAAATGAAAAAAAGCAGACAATCCATCTCTGGAGCTTAATTAGAGGGCAAACTGTTAGAACGGAAGAGAAGGTTTAACTAGAGGTTATAAAGGTTTCTATATCTTACACACATTTCTACTGCTTGTCACTGCAATGTGCCAAGTCGGCAAGCTCTCTAATTAAGTCTCTAGCACTGTTATTCTATAGCGCTTCTCCATGAATCAGCATACAATGTAATGCTAATCAAATGCCACTATTTTAGTTTTAGACCTAATGCCCATTATTTCTAGCTTGTCTACTGTACCGTGTTAGTGAATATTCGTGTGGCACAGTAGACGTGATCCGACACCGAGAGTTCAAGATGATCGTTCATTAATCTGTTAGTGTGATGGCAAGGGGGATGAAAATGACACTTTCTGAATTAGAATTTTAAACAAAAACTATGTGGGGAAATGTGAATTTCTGACAAAATAATTAAAAATATAGTCTTTCTTTTTTATTTCTAAGGTGAGATTTCTTCTACAAGACAGAAAGATGACCCACTTTGTTATTATTTTTTTTACTTGCCCTAACCTTGCCTCCACCAATTTTTTTCTGAAGATTGCCCAATTGATTTTTTTAAAATGGCAAAGCAGCGCAACAAGAAAAAAAAAAAAAACAGATCATTTATCTAACAAATTTAAATCTGAAAACTCCTTTGCATTGAATTTAAATTGTCATATCATAAGCATTTATTTTTCCACTTGAAGGTAAATTCTGTTATACTACTCGGGCTTTTTTTCTTCTGGTATTTCTTCTACTATTTTACACGAGTAAGTAAATAATACGGCCTTGAAGCAAACAGGAGGGACAATTTACATGGAGAATAATAACAAAGTGCAGCTCTGTGTTAGTGCTTCAGTGGAGCTGGAGCCACTCTGTTCACTCCCATGTTTGATGATATGACCACAGTCATGAAAGAGGACAATGCTCTCTGTTGCCATGGATGCAAAATGAAAAAAAAAATCTAACTTGCAAGCTAAAATATATTTTGTAAATATACATATAAAAATTAATTTCCCTGTGTAAAAATAGAAAATAGCTCTTACGTTTTGGAGATAAAATTGCAGCTTTAGAATAGGATGTTGCACCCTACTTTTATTTCACCATGTAAAAAAAAGTTGATAAGCTCTGTGAATTGCTTTTATAGTGCAAAGACTCAATGCAAATCAAATCAAAATGAATTCAATTATCACCAAAAAAAAAAAAAAAAATCAAAATAATGAGCCAAAAGAATTAAAATTCTGGTATGCACACCTACAATACCGCCTCACAGCTTTTTAAAGTGCATTTTGTCCCATATTGTTGAAATAAAGCGCAATTGTGATGAGAAGAATTATGGCTTAGAGTGTCATTGTATGGCTGCAAATGCTGTTGATTACCAATAACCACATGGTCACACCTAGGGGTGCCTCACTCCTCCCATTCATTTGAACAGTGTTCTGAGCTCTGACAGACACCACAAGAACGAAAGGACGGGTGCAGAGGACAAATCTTGAGGGATTCACCCCATCCAAGGCTCCGAAGCACCCAACAGCTTGATCCTGTGTCACTCTGAGGGCATGCCTTGGCTCTCCCTTGATTTGCCTTTGAAATCTAAACGTTTAATTGTGGTCAATGAAAAGAGTTCAAGCAAATGAATGGTTGAGGAATATGAGCAGAGGGAGGGGCTATTTCAGAGTGTCAGGCTATAAAATGAGTATACATAAAAAGCAGAAGGAAGGAAAAAAATCAAGAGGGAATAATGAAATTAGGGATGGGGCGAGAGAGAAAGAGAAAGCAAGGGCTAGAGAACTTGAAGCACTGACCCCTATCGTCCACGGTGAAAAGCAAGAGATTAGAAAGTGTTTCATGCTAATTTCCATGGAGATTTCTGTAATTTCTCAAAAATTACTTCTTCCCGCTTTGATTTGTCTATACTGCACAGCCCCCTGCTAGTGTTGTCGGGGTGGTCTGCTCTATCATGCCTCTGCTCTCGCAGGCCCCATGATGGCCCCTTGCTGCGGCCAGCCGTCGTGAGATTACTGAAGCGGCGCTGACGTCTCTATCAGCTCGCGCCACCGTCATGCCCTCTCCCAACCCCCCACCATCACCCAATCCCTTTCCCTCGGCCTGGCTTCCTTTCTGCCCACCCACCTCCAACCCGCCCTCAGTGCAAACTCTCTCAGATCTGTCAGATGATGGCTTCATTGGTTCGCGCTGCTCCCTGCAAACTCATACCAGTCTTTTTACACTCCCTCATCCATCCTCTCATCCCTTCTAGAAACCTGCACAACAAGAAAATCTCTACCCCCCTCCCATTGTAGAGTGTTTCACCTTTTGCTATGCCTCAGCTTTCTCTCCCTCTGCCTCATCCTGGTTTGTGCTTCTGCCTGCCACATCAAAGGAGAACCAGGGGTCACGGAGCCACAGGCATGGAATATAAATGCAGCCAACTGCGTGGCAGTATGGGAAATCAATCCTCTAAAGATAGCTCTATACACTTCATGAACCCATCATCAGTCTCGGATACATATAGAAACATATAGGAATTTTTGTGGCCTTTTGTTCATTTTATAGCTCACAATATGTTTGGTCTCAAAACAACAATCTTCCAGAGGCCCCTAATTTCAACCTAAGTTTACTTAAGTTCTATTTTTACAGAATGCATAGCACAAAAGTATATGTTAATATTAATTAAGTATGCCTTTAGTAAAGTATACATTTGTCAATTTGTGTATTTATAAAGTTCCAAAAGTATAAAAACTTTGTCTATTAATACAAAAATCATTAGGATGTACAACATACGAAACACATTAAAATTAGTTTGTTCATTTGTTATCACATTAAGAAATTATCTTCTCAAATAAATGTCTAAAGTCACAAGATGAGTTTGTTTTTATCATCGACAGCTTTTATAATTAATTAGGTATATTACATGGCCATCAGTGTAAAATGAAAAATTGGTTTTACAAGAAAATATCTGCATACTTCACAGTTCATAAATTTCCATCTTATCCATTGTAAACTGTGTACGATTTGACTTGTCTTGTGCAAAAACATCAATGCAACACCTGGTGGTGATAATAAATATAAATACAAACATTTTTAATCTGGATTTATTTGGGCTATATTTAACACTAGAGATTGCAACACCGTCAAAAACTGGGAGTACATTATTTTACCGAAAAGGAGTGATGCACAATTGAAAAACACCAACCGGTAAATTTGTCTCATTGGCTGATCTGTGTGTCTTTCTAGGTGTTGGTATTATGTTAGTGTATCAGGGGGTTGTGGAGAGTCTGGAGGAAAAATGTTTAAAAATGACATTAAAACAGAAATAAGTAAACTCCGTAAAATTCAGGTCCAGATAAATAACAAACTCAGGCAACTTTAAGTGAGACGTTCCTGAGGGAGTGAAGTTTTTCAGTGGATGGTGGCAAAGAATATTTGTTTGAATGATAAAAAAAAAACAAAACAGACATGACACAGAGCAACAGCAAAGTCATTGTTCTGAATCCTGTAAGTCTTGAGGAATGAATGAGAAAACGAGTGTGATTGCCAGACACTGAGGTCTGAGATGGGGCTTCGATGGCTCCGTGTGGGGGCGACTGGCTCTGGTTGCTTAGCATTAGTATTAGATAAACACTCTGTCGGAAGATGTCACCGTCTCCATTAATGCCAGAGCTGCCACACAGGCTGTGCTTGAGTGACACAGTGTTTTGTGGAGTGTGACAGGGGTTGTAAATGCTAACTCTCTCCGGCTGCATCTCCGAGCCTGGTGGAGCCAAACCCCGGCGACACCTGGGAGCAAAGAGACACTACACCCTGACGCTTTGTAGAGATAATACATGTCGCCTCATCCTCATCTCATCTCATCCCAGGGCAGAATATTTCCTTCACCGAGAGCTCCTAATAAAGTTTTTCTTTTTTATTTAGTATACAATCCAAAGCCATATAAGCAAAAAGGCTCAACCATGAGCAGCTCAGTCTCTTTCTAGAAGTGTGGCTACCCAAAAGGCTTTTCCACAGTCTTCATAAACCGCATTATGCAGGCTATGTGTTCAGCACAAGGCTAATGCACATTAAGCCTGCCACAAGTACACATACCCAGCCACACAGTTTTTTCCATGCTTTCACCGAGGAGTTTTCCAGTCAGTAATTATGCAGACAGAAGGATTCCAGGCAAAAATATTATTTGATTAATGTTTGAGAAGCTTAAATATTTGAGAGGTCTTTATATTTGAATGCACACAACAACATAAAGCAAAGGCACAGCTATATTAAAAACATAATACTGTATTTAAAAAATAGAATGACTGTAAGTTAAACGTGACTTCAGAACCATCATTGTTCGCTACATAGCTTGCAGCCAAATGAGTCAAAATTACATTGTATTAAGTAATCTTCTTCACAAATAAACTAATGACATTATATGCATGTCAGTATAAATTAGTCTAAAATGGCAGTAAAATTGGGCACTAGAAGAAAACACCTGCATATTTGTTTGGTTCATAAATGTCTCTTTCTGTCTTATATAAATAATGCAAAAATCAATGCATTTCAATAGGGGTAAATTTTACCCAAAGGCAGTTATAGGCATAAATTTACATGTATTTCTATTTCATTAATTGGATTTATATGGAATATAATGGACAATAGAAAAGTTAAAAATGGTGATGGGGTGTATATTTATAATTTTAACCCATTCACTGTTCTAGTGTGTAGCAACTGCAAATACAGTACACCCGAAAGTGTAACAGCAACCAAGGACAGTTTTGTATTTGCTGTCTGAACCATGCAGCATTTAGTCAAGATCATAAAGGAAGTTCATGTGCAAACAAAACATAATGACTGCACAACAATATAAGCCAAAGTCCAGTGTTATAGAAAGTTCACAGGATATTTCATCTTTTTTCCTCCTATACATTTTGCAGCCGGAAAGGTTGAAATTTTTCAGTCTGAGAAAATCTCGTGGAGAATTAAACTGCCTTGAGCTCAATAATACTGGCCGTCGAGGAGCTGCTGAGTTGTATTGTAGGCTGGAGGGCTGGACAGTGTAGTGTACTCTTCCCCCTAATGCCCTGTCCATTGATCTTTCCCGTAACTACAGCTCCCCACAGAAACCCACACAATCTGTGCAGAGGAGTGCTCCTAGGCACCCCCCACTTCAAAGGTGCATATTTACTCTTAGAAATTTAGAGAAAGTGCAGCTGTGGATGCATCCTCCAACCTCAATCAATGATAGGGCTGGTCCTCCTGACCCCCCCCTGCTGGCTAATAAAGTGCTTCTTAGGCTTGGTGGTTTCCCTGGAAGCCTTATGGGGTTGGTTCAAACTAGCACTTAGGTTTGTTTCCATTGTCTCTTCTCGAAAATTGATTTTTTAGAGAAATACTTATCTTGTTGCTCAACAAAGTTCCGGAGTGAACTATAGACATTTTTATTTTGTCCCTGTTTTTTTAAAGTAAACAAATAAGAAGTAAACCACAGACCTCTGCCCGAGTAAAGACAGAGCCTGATCACAAAAGATTGTACATTTACCATAATAACACTACAATGTAAACAAAAACCGATACAAAAAACAAAAATGAATAATGATTGCTTTTTGGACATTAAAAATAAATATTTCTTAATGTCTCATTTTGTCAGTCTTGTGCGATTGTGTGCTCTTGTGAAAATAGATGTGAGCGCTTTACAATGTGTTTAATTATAATTTCTGAAATACTCTACGTAAGCACCATGTCTACTTAACATGTTCCGTTTTCTTGTCAAAAATATTTCATGCTGGGATGCATATTACCATAATTGTCATTCCTCAATCTTCAAAAACAACTGTGTATTAAGACAGTAGCTAAAATGGGCCTTCTGCTGAAAATCAGACAATCAAAATCTTTTGTAATTAAGCACAGCGATATTCTAATTACAGATGATTCAAGCTACTCCATGCTGCTTCCTGCCCCCCCACCCCCCAACAATTAGGAAATATATGTCAGCTGTGATTTTTTTTTTCACTTTATTGCACTTAAATGTGAGTCCCCAAAGAGGCGCAGTGGGGGATTTATTCAAAAACAATGACATTTATAACTTCTTTGAGGAAGAAATGCATCCATTCTCCACTCAGCAGGAAAGCCTAAGTTTTATAGGATTGGAGGAAAGGTCTAAAATGATTTGCATATCTGCATAACACCACAAAACTTTAAAGTAGTATCACTTGTCAATGCGGAATTCACTGCAAAAAAATCTAAATGTGAACGTAAAGAAGCAAAACTTTTCATGCCTGCCCATTTCCACAGCATTCATTTTCTATGATGAGCTACAGTGAGCTGGAAAAAAACGGTGACCTTGTGTCTAACATTCATCATTTGATCATCACTGTAGGTAAGTGTCTGCCAAACTAGGATTTTCCTTACAGCGTTGATTGCATTCTTCAAGTCTGCCACAATAGTGTAACCTCTTTAAACACAGAAAAAACCTGTTTCAATGTCATTAATCCTGACTTGTTTGGACTCCTCACATTGACTCTCCCACACATCTCCTTTTCTCCCTTTTTTGTCTCTCAGCACATGCTATAGCTCTCACTCTCTCTGCCTTGCTAACATGTTGACAGCAGTTTGTTAGTAGGTATCAGTTTTCAGTGAGCAGCCTGAGAGGGAGAGAGGGATGTGGTAATCATCTCTATCTCCGGCTGCTTGGCAGTGTTCCCCTCGGCATGCTGGCAGACACTTGCCATTGAGCGGCTGTCAGGCAGAAAGGGTGTGGGATGTGGGCTCAAGCTACACAGGTCACGGTCATTTCTTTCCAAAAGCCACTGAAGCTAAAACCTTAAGTGGCATTTGAGCTACCTGCACTGTCAGTTCTGACACTCACAACACTAACAAGGAGACCACCAGTAAAGAGTCAAGCTCGATTATGCCTCCCTGGTGGATTTCTTTAATATAGCTTAGAGACTGCCATGCTTGTTTTTCTAACTGTTAAGAGGCACGTGTTTTTCACATAAGAGGGATATTAAGCGCATGTGGGAAAGACAATTCTCATTCTATTTATTAATAAAAGAATAAAAGATGTATTCAATAAACTAAAATAGTCTATAGTCTGAAGCTCAATTAAAACTGTAAGAAAACTACCTCATGCATTTCACAAACTGTCAGAATAATATCACGTGTTGTTGTGAGAGGGAGCCAATTATGGTATCATGTGGACGTGAGTTCAATCTGACCAACACTATGTTTATAACCTCATTTTGTGAAACACAGGTGAGAGGTGTAGAAAAGATCTTTGATTAAAAGAACACTCATTTAACAATTTAAAAAAATTGTTGCTCATCAGTTATGATTACTGAATTTCTAAAGAAATAATGGCAAAATAAAAAAAATAGTAATAAGAGTAAGTGCCATGAATGTATATTTCTTTCAAAACACAGTGTTATAAGTCAGGTTGAGCTTTTTAATTGTTTTTATCACTTTGCAATTATTTTAAAAAATAACCCTCAGATAAAACATAATAATATATAACAGTAATAATAGAAAATATGTATAATAAAATGTTGAATACTGAGTTTTTATTTGTCAGCTTACCAGGTAAAAACAGAAAATAAAACAGTAATGATTTTCAATTACACTTTAAAAATCTGTGCTGAACACAACCTTCGTGTACCATGTTTTTTTTTTTGCCGCCAGAGTAACAGTCATGATCTTCATAATAATGATTATTTGGCATTAATTCAAGGCAGCTTCTAGTTCACAAACTGCAGTCTCTTATTTGATGCTGATTGGAAACATAACTAATAAGCAAAAAAATGTCAAGTTCCACCAAAAGGTTAAAACTTTAAACAAAACTGCATGGAAAAGTAGTCTGACTTCAACGCTGCAAACTGAGTTGTGCTTGATAAGTTGCAAACTCTCTCACAACCTGGACCTGTGATCTTTACAGCGATACCCTCAAGTTCATAACAACAAATACACTCAATCACTCGGGGAGATCCTAAGTCTCTCTGTTGGCCAATTACTGCTTTTTAAAAGCCTAGGGCACCCAGGAAACTTTGACTCCTGGAAATAAAGACCAATCTGAGAGAGAAACATAGCAGCTATTAAAATCTTTATAATTCTGTAAATCACAAGTGATTTGTTTTGCCCCATGGCTTGTTCCGATACATCCTTGCTGCTATTGCAAAGGGCATGGGGTGACTGCAATTGAGTAGAGCAAGCTTATTTTTACAACTAAGCTTGGAAAAAGGGATGCCTTTTTTCTCCTTCTTTTGGAGTGCAGAAGGCAAAGATCTCCTCTGTGTCATAATTGCCTGAAGTTAGAGAGTAAAGGCTCTGGACTCCTGATGTTAGTGTGAGCCTTTCATCAAGGGGGTTGGAGTCAGAGCTGCTTTAAAAGATCAGGCACACTGGAGGATCAGACTCTGTTTTTATTTATGTAATAAAAGCAATTTAAAAGAGAGGAAAAATGATCATCGCATCCCTTCTGTTGTGCTCGATGTATCCTCGGCTGGTGATGTCATTGTTGGGTCTGCTGTTTTTTTTTTTTTCCTTTTTTTTGTTGATGATTAAGAACCCCATTATTCAAAGCAGATTTACATTTTCTCAATTATTTCATTTTTGAACTTCAATATTAAGTATGCTATACTGATTAATTTTGAGGATGGATTCTGAAATTAGCCTGCTTATTCAAACAAAGTGGAAGCCAAAAGTGGTAGAGAGGATCATGCAATTATGAGTAAAATCACTCCAATTAAACACTGCCATGTTAACTTTTAGAGAGCACACACTCCACGTAATATAATTACAAATTGGAATGAAAAATAGAAAAGAAAACACCAACATTATGGAATGAGACATTTACAGTTGATGGATTCTCAAAAACCTCTTCTATCTGGTGGTGCTATGGGTTAAGAATGGCACTCTTCTGTTGCAGCAACACTCTCCCTCCTGACTGCCACACTCCCCATTCAGCAGCAGCAGTAGCAAGGCCCTGTGGTACTAGACTAGGGCCCTGACTGAGGACGCTTTGATACTTCAGGCTCTAATCACCAGAGTATCCTTAGAGTGCCGAGCTGATGGACGAACGGGTCACAGGAAGGATGTCCCGACCATAAATCAGACTACAGGGGTGACAGCACACAAAATAGGTGAATTGTCCTTGGGTCCGCAATGCTGGCGGCATCCCTTGTGTCCCCGAGTCATACCACCCTTTTTATTATTTGGGAGCGAGTCAAACGGATGCCCTACCAGCCATTCTGCCCTCCCCCTTGTGTTTTTGTGCTACTCTTCAAGGCTGGACCCTGCTATGAACTGTTTCCAGAGTCAGTTACTGGTGTAATTGAAAGTGCTTTGTCATCGCTTTCAGCCAAACACTGATGGATGTGAAGTTGAATGAGGTTTGGGTTTTAGTTATACGAGGGAGGCTGTGTGAGATTTATCACCAGAGGCTTAAGAGGCTACAAGGGACCATTAAAGCACCACCACCGTCTACATCAGAGTGAACTGTTCATTATTATTCATTAAAAACTAACACCTTTAATGTCTAGTTTCCCATGTGACACAAATATTGTACCTACGTGTTTTTGATGACTGCTAGAAAGTATGAAAATATTCAGTTTATATAACAAAATTTGTGTAAGAAAAGTGTCACTTTGGACTTCCAAAATAAAAAATCTTAAAAGTCTGTGTTTTGTATCTTTTTGTGAACTGCAACTTTGTTTTGATGCCTTTGTATGTACTACTCTTTATAGTAATAATTTTTAAAGCTGTGCCCTTTTGATTCACTCTAGTGACCTGAATAATGCGTATTCTTTCATTTGGAGGCTATAATGTACACATTAACATACTGCCTGTAATGTATATATGTCCTGTAAACCCACCAGTGCTTTACTTGTCTTTTGCTAATTAGTGTGGTCTATGGAAAACCTATGAAACCATTTAATTTCATTTCTGAATCGACTTCCACATGCAAAGCGTGGGAGGTGTGCAAGTTCTCATTGTCTCCCACTTATTATAGGCTGCCCCCAGCTGCCTGGGCTGTGAGGGCCTGGATCCTGGCTCTCATCCAGCTCAGCTCTGATCTGGGCCTCTTTGTGATTTGAGGAGTATAGAGCTTTGCTGGGCTGCTGTCCTAGAGCCATGTTGGAATGCAAGAGCAGTGCTGGAGGTGCAGAGGGATGCGACCTCACTGTGTGATGCGAGCAAGAGTACGGGGCAAGAGTTACACACTGAGGTTGGTTGGATTATAAATAAAGTAGCGTGCGGTTTCTGTGCTGCAGTCGGGAAATAGGAAAGGTGAATACTACTGCTCACAGCACAGTTGTAAATGATGCCCTATCCTAACACTGGCTCAAGGCTGCCAAGATAGCACAGCCAAATAAAATAGATTTAACAGAAGAACTGGGCCTAATTTCAACATGCTCATGCTTTTACATTGTGTATTTATGAGTTTTCCAAACACTCTGCTGTCAGACTAATAACTGCTCTTATTAATGTCCTACCTAGCAAATGTTTCTTATTCTAGTGGTGGGTGGGTCACTAGTGGACCAAGCTGGATGCTCGTTGTTGCATTATCTAATTGTATTTTATGCTGTAAAACTTTCTTAAAATATTCAAGTAAGAAGCAACTTTTTGTGTGTGAAATTTTAAAACTTGCACTTGCATGTGTGCACTGATATTTGTTTTTCTGTCTCAATCCTGTATGCTGCTGTTGCAAAGAAATTTCCAGAGGGTTGGATAAATAAAGTCTTATCTTATCTTATCTTATCTTATCATTTATGATTAAAGTTGAAATGCAGTGTTGTACTAGAGCCACTCATGCAGACGTCTGACTACGACGACAGAGGAGTCCTCATATTTACTGACCTGTCTGCGTCCTGTGTTCATGCAGGTGTGTCTCCCATTGCAGACGAGGAGCAGCCAGTAACAAAAGACCAAGACCCTGCCACAGGCGCAAATACCTGGAAGGAGAGACAAAGGCAACTTCACTTTAACAGAAAACACAGTGTCTAGGATAAACAGTGCTTACACCAAGATACACAACCAGTGTGTGAAACCTAATCTGCTATCCCTACCCCATACTACTGAAAGAATAAAACATGCACGGTAGTTTTTTTCTTGTAGCACTGAGCTTTCTTGGCATTCGGAGTATACATTTCTCAGGACACCAAAAGGTCAAAATTTTATATCGTACAGATTGAACAAAAACTGACACACATTTTCAGTGCTAGCTTCTAAAGAGGTGTCATGTTGTAGTAATGCTTTTCATACTAAGTTTGGAAAAATCTCACAACAAGAAATCGATAGATATGCTGTTACCTATGGGAAAATCAGCATGTTAAATGAACATTAATTCACAGATGGGGCATAGCAGTAGCTCCTAACAAACAATTGATTAACTTGTAAATTCCCATTGCCCAGCTGTTATTCAGGCTGTTTACCATAAATAAAAGAGGGGGTGTAGAGAAAGGATCCAGATGCTTTGAGTGTAGCAGAAAGGCAATCTGTCATTGTTCTCTGCTAACACTGATGGATGCTGCTTTGAATGGGGATTGGTTTTAGTTAAACATGACAAAGTGAGGGATGACACGCCATTGGTCACAAAGGTCTGGAGGTGCAGAAACGCCTTAGCAGTCGCCGTTTTCAGCCAAGTCAACCTCTTGTTCATGTATCAGCTGCCAATAAAGGGAAGAAGTTGTTGAGGCAAGCTTTCAGGTTTGTTTGTTTTGTGGTGTGCTTGAGATCAAGTTAAGAAAGGAGTAAATTCACAAAACTTATACATGGACGACAGCAGATATACCTTCTGTCTAGATTTCACCAAAATGGCTTTCCCCTAAAATTTTAATACCAAATAAGAAAAAGAAATAGGAAAAAGTGTCTTTTAGAATCAATCGTGGCTCATTTTTGAGCAAATTATTCAGAAGTCTGTAGTTCTGGTGTTTAACAAAATATATCAGTACACAGAATGTCATATTCTGACACAGCTCAGTTCATACATGTCATGAAACATATGTAAAGGCGCATTTCTTGTTTCAATCAGGCACTTCACGTCCAAATCACACCAATGCAACAGACTTCAACACGTCCAAACTTGGTGTCTGAAGAGTCCATTTCCTATTCAGATTCACTCACTCTCCCCCGTGTTTGTTTGTAATATACTGATGCTAATTTTCTGGCTGCATCTGTTACTGTGTGAAAGAATGCACAGCATCATGCATGTGATATAAAACATTGCCATAAAGAATGTGCTTTACATCACAACAAAATAACTGATGAATGCCTTGCAGGAAACATTGTTTTATACCATCATACAAAATCTACTGTAATTTGGCATCACCCTACCTCATACATTAATATAGAAATGCATATACAAATTAGCCAAAATATATGTATGTATTTATGTTTTGTAGTGCGACACAAAACATTGGTAATAAATCAAATAAGTCTGGGTATCATGTACAACATGATACCCAGACATCTGATTTTAGTTTTGTAGCATAATACTGTAATTTTAAAAACCTATACATATGTGAAGTGTAGAGCGGTCAACGGACAGGAGCGTGGGATGAAAATTCCAGTCTCCACCAGACTTCACTGGGATGTCAAATTGTTAATGGTCCAGTAAACCATGTATGTGCTTTCCTTCCAGCTGCAGAAGATCACATACATGTTCTCAGTGAAGGATGACATCAGATCTGGAAGAAACAAGACAATCCTTTCTTTGGACTGGAGACTTCAAGCCTCAGAAGTGATCTAGTTTCCCAGATGGAGGAGGCGGCAGGCAGCAGAGCACCACTGGGGGAGAGTTTAAGGAAATATCCCTGCAAAACTCATCATTCACTGTCAAATGTGGCTGATGTTAAAAAAAGATCCACCGTGAAACATGCGTTTGTTTCATCTGCTATCACTAACCATTTACTTTCCATAGATAAAACAGCTAGGTGATCTATAAACAGAAAGATGGATACGATTTTAAGATTTAAAGGTTCTCATTTTCAAACTGCGAGTCATATCCCAGATGGACACACACACACATAATGTGTAGAGGCTCTCTGGAGAGAGGCCTTATGTCCATTAGGTTAAACTACATGCTTGAAGGAAACTGTCAAGTGGAATAACCCTGTCATAAAGCAAACACTACTCTTAGGACAATACGCTAAAAAGGAAAAAGGTTTTAAAGATAACATACACTGACATACACAAATGTGATGATTGGTAAATTATTGAAATTTTACAATGTTCTTATAATATTCTGGTGCTTTTGGAGGGTTTCTAGTTTTATGTACCTGTAGATATACTGAGCATACAGGCCGGTGATCAATTGCAGGAAACCAACAAATGCACATGCATCCATTCAGGTGCACTTCAAGGTACATTTGAGCAATTATCCAATCATCCTCTGCATCAGATGTTCTGATGTTGGTTCACGATGGCAAGGGTAAAAGATCTAAAGTGAATCTGAAAGAGGGTTCATTGCTGGAGCACAAATGGCAGGAGCTTCAGTGACAAAGGCAGCTCAGCAGGCTATTGTTTAAACAGCAACTAAAGTGACTCGTGGATTCAGATCCATGAGAAACACATCAGTAAAATGGATTAGAGATTGTGGTAAGCATTGCACATTTAATGACCATGATGTTTAGGCATAGATGCAAAATGTGCAGGGGAAAAAATAATCTTCTTCAGGTGATTAGACTGTCTGCAAGAGTCCATCAGGAAAAGGGATTGTACAGTAGTCTAAGAAAAAATGAAGGAGGCTGCAATAGAATAGAATAGAATAGCTTTATTGTCATTATACAAGGTACAATGAGATAAAATACTGCATACTGATCAGCTGAAGCTTTTTAATGTTACATACAGTTGCACAACCTCCTTTATTTTTCTTTTGTGCTCCTGTGAAATACTTCATGTGGCCATTTTTTTTTTCTGGATAATATGCTGAGAACTTTTTATTTGGATATTATAGTAGGTCAGCTCTGCATAAACCCCTCATTACAAAGATGAATGCACATTTCAGACATCAGTGGTGCAAAAACCATAAACATGGTTTTCCTCAGATGTGGAAAAAGTGATATAGTCAGATGAGTCATCCTTCACCATACACCCAACAAACAGCTGACAGACCAGTAGAAGGTTGAATGTTTGACCCTTACAGTGTGGGGGTGCAGGACTCTGTTAGGCTTTGGGGGCATTTTCCTGGAATGGTATAGGTCCACTTGTTCCCTCATGAGAAAGGTTTGTAGCAAATCAAGTGACACAGAGTATTCATTATTCTAGAATTAAATGTTTCTAATGTTCATCTTCGACAATTTGAGCAAGAAGTGATTACAACCTTCAGGAAGGTCATATTCTGGCACTGTTCTATTATGTTCAGCTAAGCACCTGTGCATAAGTTTACTCAAACATTATTCCTGAACCAAGCATTAACAATAGATGGAAAAAAGACACACTACTGTGCATTTTCCCATTGTAGAAATTATTGATTTACAGTAAGGCTACAAGGTTTCATTGTGATTAATATGAACAATACTCCACTTGCTTGGTCATTAAGGAGCATGGACAGATTACTCATTTGAAATATATTGTTTTTGATTCAAACCCATAATCTTAATTTAACATAAAAACAATAAAACTTGAAAAAACTTTAATTTCCATTTTTACACTGTACATGTTTACTCTTGCTTTTCACACAAAAATATCAATATCAATATATTTATTAGCATTACTGTACGTTACCACCTTAAAACCTCTCATGTGCACCTTTAAATTGCAGCCTTTTGCAATGACATAATTGCACAGGCTGATATCGTGATTATGATTGATATTGGATAAACAATGCAGCCTTAGTTTCAAGCCTCAGTGAGTGATATTAAGCAACATCTAACACTGAAATTACAACCAGATGAGTATAATTGACTGTCCCTTTGCTACAATGGCTGAGAAATAGGAAGTCACTTGTTAAAATAAATGTTTCGTATGACCATTCTGTTTTTTTAGTTGAGGACATGTTACTATGTTTCACTCCAATATATTGGTAGATATTCTGAAATGAAAGGAAACAGAAGAGAAAAACTCCCCTGAGACATCATAGAAACATGGTAGACTCCTTGGAGGCAACCACTCCTTCTGTAGATATGTTTCCACATAAGGCAGTGAAAATCCAGTGGTTCTTATTTTCACACGAAGGAAAACACTGAACCTTTAATTTCAACACTATGATACAAAATTGCAAAGGAATGCACCAACTAAATTCACTGTATAGTTGCCAGAATAAAATGTTATTGTACATTTCTACAAACCACAGATATGCCGCAGATATGCCGGTCAATCTGTCATTTAAGGTTGAAGTATTGTCAGGCTTCTCCTCAGTAGGTGGTTGGACGGTATGT
>JAQQAE010000268.1:25308-36938 GCA_029823295.1 Pseudamia nigra
CAGATATGCCGGTCAATCTGTCATTTAAGGTTGAAGTATTGTCAGGCTTCTCCTCAGTAGGTGGTTGGACGGTATGTATATAAAATCCAGGACTTTGCCAGAAAACCTGGAAGCCACAGAGCAGAGTTCACATCCTGATTCCTTGCGGTTTGGTTTAGCTACATTGCAGAAGTCCAACCTTTGTCTGAATTAAGCAGACACTGTGGTACCTTTTTTGTAACAATACCAATTGCTGCTAGTGCCTAAAATTATTATTCCCTCAAAACACCAAAATGCCATAGTTTATACACATATGAAGAAATTAACGTTTTGGGACATTGTATATATCAGAGTAGAGCTGGCAGATGAATCCATAATTATCATCATCATATACATCTTACGCCATAATAGTGAATTATGATGTATCACGAAAAAAATTTCTTTGATCTCTATAAAAAGAGCTCGGAATTCACTCATTTAATTTATTTTGATTTATTATAACAAAATCTTTTTTATGTCTTTCACATCAACTTATTCTTTGATGTTTTAACTGTTCCTGCATCATTTTCATCTTCTTGTGTCTTTTATAGCATTTTCATCTTGTTTCATCCTTTAGTAATAATAAGTTAAAGGCGCAAATAACTTCAACTTTCACTCAGAATCAAAAATGACCCTTTATGTTTGAATAAACTCATCATTTTCCTGTTGCATCACCAAACTCTATTATGATAGCGTTTTATTCTGACAAGTGCATTGAGAAAAGAAAAGAAATAAGACATCGGACAAGTTCCGAGTTAGTTTGAGTATTCTTTGCTACTCACCAGCTAAGAGCAAGACTTGTTCCTAAATTTGCTCTTCAAGAACAGGGCTGCGATGAAGCTCATTTAAAGTTTGATATTCATCAACTCTTAATTTTTCAGTCGGTAACAGTTACAGAGAGTGAATTTCTTCTGTGGAGTTAAAAGCAAGCTCTAGATTAAAATATTTTATAAGCAGCTTTGGAGATGATAAAGAAAAAACATTAGAAACAGCCGTTGAAGTATTCGTATGCATACCTACATGTACATATTCTATGCTCTGTAGTTTTACAGTAGTGCTGCACAATTTGAGGAAGAGGAGGTAGGCAATCTGCAACTGCAATTTCAGTCTACTTGCTTGCCAAAGCACTTTTTTATGTACTTTAAAGACTAAATTATGACTCAATGTCCTGTGTTTGTATGGTTTGAATATATCCCTTTGAGGATCACAACTAATTTTGTTGTATTCCTACACGACAATAAAAGTTTTATGCTTTGATTGGCTGTCAGGAATGATACACATATTATTCATAAAAAATTCCTACTATGAGAAACTATGAGAACTTAAAAAACAAAGCTGTGATTTTCTTCTTGCATATTTCACATGGGGCTTTTTCCCGGAAAACAGGGGTTGTGTTGGTTTTTTACAGTGAATCCTCCATCCTCCATACATCTGCACATTTAAAATGCATATTTTAATTGCATACTGTATATTCCTTTTGCAATTCTATAAATTCCCAGGTTGATATTGCAACTGGTTGCCTTAACTGTGCCTTATTTTAAAGGTATTTTAGTCTTGCTTTCTGATAGGTTTCATACAATTTTAAAATACAGAAAATATTACATTTGAAAATTAAAACATACACTACATTCAAGTGATACAATGGGAGGTATATTGATCATTTCCTGTCACAGACTGTTTCAGCTGTGAGAAACCAATGTGATTCCAGTCATCAGTGAAACAGAATGTCAGATCAGCATGTTTGTTGTGATGTTGCTTTTAGTTCTCTAATGCGAGTCCATACGGCCAGGCTGCTCACAGACTTGGCCGCTGGGTGAAGCCAATTGTCTGAGTTAGGCAGGAGAACATGAGACTCCCCACTTGGAAAAAGATGGGGGGAAAAACAGTGGAGGAGTTTTAGCAGTCAGCCCTCAGACAGGAAGACTCTAGAGGAAACACCAGAAAGCCATTAACTAACCACAGTATTATGGTGATCTATTTGCTGGAATGGGATACAGACAGTTAATGAACAAGCCTTAACCCCCCCCCCCCCAACCTACCACCCATCTCTCTCTCACACACACACACACACACACACACACATACACACATCCAGACACATCACATGTACCCACACTGCTGAAAGAGCTCTTGCTTGTACAAAACAGCGTGACAGATCAATGCCTGATTCCTAAATCAAGAGAAAAGGTTATTCTCTGTCTCAATGGGATTCCACTCACTATCCCCCCTATATCTAAGGCACTCCCTTACCCATTTAAACCAAACAAGTCCACCCCCCAAAAGAACACACACTCATACACATCTCCTAATTAAGAGTGAGGCAGTGGGGCTTTTCTGTGTCTTCTGGTTATGCTTGCAATGTTAGTGTCTGGAGTGTGAAAACAGATCTGATGGACCGGTGCCCTCAGCTCTCCCTGATCACGCTCCAGCAGGTATCCCCCATGATTGACAGCTCACAGGTCAGCCGCCCATCTCTCAGTCTGTTAGAGGGTGGGCGGTAAAGAGATTTGGAATGCCTGGGACCCTGATTGCTTTATTGCTCGCCTGTCAGAACCATTGTACAGCTCTGTATTATTAGGGCTCACCATCTCTCACCGTCTGGAAGGTGTCGCGTCTCAGCTCTGCATAAAGAATCACCACTCCATTCAAAATCCTCTTTCTTTTTGGCTGAAAGGAAGAAAGCACAGATTTTTCCACACAATCTCCTGTATTGGTTTGTCAGATAATGCAACACAAGCGTCTCCAGGGAATGGTTTGGATGGCGCAGCTTTACACTCGAATGCAGGAGATTTGAGATCCCATTTGGCAATAATTTATCACACTGATACCAGCCATAGTTTATAACATTATACATGAATTACTCTGATGCTTCTGATTATGTAGCTTATCATGCTCAATTTTCATAGTAGGATGCGGAAAGCATATTTATTTTGTTTTTCTAAGATTTATGTTGAATAATGTGCCTTAAAAATCACTTAAATAGCTAGTCATTAAAGCCACAGACATTAAACCTTTAATATTTTAATGTAAAGACATTTGCCTATGATTAATGTAATTTAATCAGATGGTATGTTTTTATATCAGTTTCTATATCAAGTAAATGTAAAGTGGTTAAGTTTGAATTTTCTTGCTTACTGACAACAGGTCCAGCAATTTTAAATTCAACAACATTGTTGTACCATAAAACTGTTGCGCACTAAACCTGAGGCGGGGCATGTCCAAACAGAGATTTCATTGTATTGCCACTTGCTGAGAGAGGAAACAATCTGAAGTGCAAGAAACAGTATGATAATATTGCAATCTAATTATGTTAATTTACTTTTAGCCTTTACCTCCTCTGCCAGATGTTTCAATTTGATTAACCAATGAGAAAATAGAAAAGTAAAAAGTACAGTATAGTCCCAAATCCTCACAGTGTTTTGATGTGAAAGGGTAATACAGGCGAGGGGAATTTTAGACTATCAAGTGAGGTAATGTTCTGTAAAGTAGGTCCTTCTCTGTAGTTCATTCCCACTGGAACAAAGAGCCTCCTCCAAAGATACAATGACCCAGTAAACAATGTCTCTACACAAATCCCTTGCTGATTTTTTTTGTTGTTATTCCCCAGGTTGAGATGACAGACTGGCAGGTTGTTGAAGGTCATCAGAGCCGTGCTTCCTGGTCCCCTGGAGCCCAGGTGATGGCCAGGCCGAATTCCCCAGTGCACTTGCTGCTCCAGGCCACTGCAGAGACAAGCCCACTGGGGTGCCACATTCCCGTCTCCATGGAGATGAGGTGACAGGCCGGCCGTGGCTCAGACTCACACCTTTATGGTCAGCGACTCGACATCTCTGAGGAGACTTCCAGCAGTTGCGCACAACTTATGACTGCCCCCACTCCGGTCCCCAAACCAGTAACCCTCATTTTTTTGTTGTTGTCTATTAATGCCAGTTTAAGCACAGAGGACACCCCATCCCTCTCCTCTCAACAGTCCAACCCTGCTCGCCCTGGCACTGATACCCTTGTGAGGCCTGCTGGGAACAGTGGTGAGATGTTAGCTTAGACCTGCAAGTCTGGGCAGGGCCTGAGAGGGGATAGAACGCAAAGGGACTGCCCACTCTATCTATGGCTCCTGTTCCATTATGGTTTTATCTGAGGGTGTGAAAGTATCATTCCCAAATGCTATCTCCTTTAAGATCCCGTTACAATTGACTGCTGAAGAAAGCTGGCACACAGTTTAGTATCCCTGACAAGCTGCTTTCATGTTTTAATCGCATTGATTTTTTAAGCGCAATTATTCCTCATTGTGTATATGTGTCCTAATCTGAAAAATGAATGATAACCTCTTCATCACTCTACCCCATGAGTGTTCTTACGGGAAGCCATATTGATTTTGTTAGTCTGAGAGTCCTTCCATTGCCTGGCCTTTACCTCAGGGACAAATCTAATTGTTTATCTCTGGACAGACTTCTGCCTTTACTCCCTTCTGTCTCATTATGTGCCAAGATTTGTCAAGTCAAGTCTCTCCACACTCTCAAATCTCGCTTTACAACATGTCGTTCGGCAGAACACTACAGATGGCTTACTTATCAACAGACCCTCCCACATGGAATGCTACAAACATGACAGCACAACACACTTGCAAAAATATACACAAACTGACATACAATGTAATCACACTCTGGAGACACAATTACACATACTGACACACAAAACATGAGTCACATTTTTTTAAGAAACCTAATTTTTAATATCTTTGTGCATACTTTCTTGAAAAACCATCAACAGTTATTGATTGTGTGTTTGAACATTTCACAACAACACAACAGCATTAAGTTCAAGGTTTTCACACTCCTTTAAGATAGGGCTGCATAGTTTATGTCTATATAATCCTACAAAATGGACAACAAGAGACTAAAATATTTAACGTTCACTCAATGAAATTCAACTGGTGTTTTAACAAGTGCCATCAAAAAATCACAAGTGACTCATGGCATTACACTAGTTTGATTGTTACATGACGCGCAGGCTTTCATAATGCTTCAATGAAAACACAATTTGACATAACATGCATAGTATTTTACTGCACAATACAAGATCCTCTGACAGCTGAAAAGCTAAATATACTTTGTAAATCTCTAGCTAAGCTTATATGAAAGAGTGGAAAATGATGAACAAAAAATGATAGTTAATTCAATCTAAGTGTTTCTTAAAGCATTTCTTTGTGGCATACAGTCAGCAGGGTCTCAAATGGGAATGCCTTGATGACTACTAGATTTCTTAAAAGCGCTGTTTCAGAGCATATTGTTTGACAGGTATAAAAAGTATAACTACAAAGCAAATAAAAAACTGAAACATGCACAAAAACATTGCAAAAAGCACATCTTTTTTAAATGAAGCTGTGCTTTATTATAAATCCCATAAGATTTACTATTTAAAGACAGGAAGTAATGCCTAATTTAATCTTTTTTTCCAGGCTGCCTGTAGTAAAAATATGATTTGGCACATAGACAAGCAAATTTAGAAGTCAAATCTGGAATAAATTTAACAAATATAACAGTTTTCACAGCATGACAAAACATTTCCATTCCATCTGTCTTTCCCACCAGCCCTACAAACTTTTTTCAGTCCACTAGAAAGCCCTTGGTCAGGTTTTATCAGCAAGTTAACTCCAACGAAGTGGGCCAGATCAATAAGCACATTCTCAGAAAGGAGCCAGAGCTGAGAGTTAGAGGTGCGGGGGAGAGAGGCGAGAGAGGCAGGGAGCAATCAGAGAGCTATGGATGTGTGTGCCTTCAGGAGTGGATCGATGCACTGACAGGAGCCCTGCTTTGTTCTCTCACAGTGCTCAGATGTTAGGCGTGCTTAACATGATTGCTTAAAGGTTTTTGTTTGCCTACTTGTGTTTTTGTTTGTCATTTTGCTCTACTTATGGTATATCCTGCTGTCCCTTTCATTGGGAAGTTAATGAGCTGAGGTTGTAAGGTTGTCTATCCCATTTTCTCATCCTTTTATTGTTTGTTATACACTGAATCATTTTTCATCAGCAGGGATTTTGCTGATATTTCAGTTCTTGAATTCTGACAGGTTTCTGGGCATGGATGAAGGCCAAGTCAACAACTAAGGGGAAAAAACCTGCTGTTCTGAAAATATCACTTCTAAAAAATATGATTAACAATAATCTAGAGCATGCCTCAGATTCACAACTAATACAAGATCTGGTATGGGAGTAAGTAGGTGTTGATTTTCATTTACTTTGGTGAAATTGACTTCCTATTTTATTTCCTTTGTCTGATAGATTTTTTTTTATCAATATAAAAACCACATTCTTTACCCTTATGCCACACAAGCCAAGTTAAGGATTTTGTGTTACTAAATATGCTACTAAGAATCACTTCTAACAAGGACCTGGCCATGTCTGTACCCTCACTGAAACGTGTTGACCAGAAAGGACAAGTACATGTCAATAGATCTGCTCTCAGCGCCTATAGGACGCTGAGCAGTATGAGCTTTTTTCCAAGGCTTAATAAGATAGCACAGATGCGCTCTTGTCTGAGCACAGCCCTGAGTCTCATTGTACTTTGGCCTCCGAACTCTGCCAGTGCAAGACTTCTATTGCACTGGCTGCATGAGAGGGTCTCATTAGGACAGACAAACGAAAACCGGGGTCAAGGTATATAAAAGTAGCCACAGCTAAGGAGCAAGCCTCTAAGATGAGTTGGGAGCTCCAGCGTGTCCTAAGGCCACCCCTATAGACCTCTGGCCCTCCCCATCATGACCCCCAATATCCACCATTATTTGATGAAGCAGAGCTTGATAATTATTTTGCGTGGATGAAGAAGGGGGCACAGTGTGAAAGGAGTGTCTCACTCTAAGGGAAAGGATAGTAGGGGATGACAGAAAAAAACTAACAAAAAAGATCAAAAGCAGGCCTTTCGCTTTTCATGCCTCAGAGGCTCCAAAGAGGATAAGGAACAATTGGGCCCTGGGTATCCTGTCCTCTCTGGCAATTAGACTCAGCTGATGAAGTGAAAGGGATGAATGGCAGGGTTCAAGGCCTTCTCCAGAATTCACACAACAGGGTGTGTTTTTACCTTCTTCTCCTTTATCTTCATCTCCCTGTAGAGAGGCAGAAATGCAGCTGAAATATTTCCAGATGAAGACAATGTGATTCAAGGTGCCAAGTCTTAATCATGAGGGTTGATGAGATTGAAGAGGTGTGAGGGGAATCCGGGGGCACAAACAGACGTGTATGCACTTACATCCACTCACAACATACTGACATGTACCCATATATAAATAATATTTACACAAAAACTACAATCTAATCTGAAACAAGTTCAAATGACGCTGTCATCAAAAAATGAGTATATGTTGCACTGCTGAAACAGTACGATGTCTGAGACTGTTGATATACACTGTGTTTACTGTGTTCAGCATCATATCACAGATTTTATTGCTTTAAATAACGCTTTCCTTGAAATGAGGAATAAACCACTATATTGGCACCAACAGGGTATTTTATAAACTACCTGCATCTGCAGAATGTGCCTCAGATAATGGACAATAGCTAAGATCAGGCTTTGCAACTATTATTACTGGCTTCAGAGAACAAAAATAGCAAAAAAAAAAAATCTCCCACATAGATTTTTACTGTCAGTTCAATTCTACATTTAACCAATTTCTTACTTCGAGTTTGGTGCTGATGTTTATTTCTTTGTTTAGTCATCTCATACAGTCCGAGATTGTTTATATTTGATGTAAATAACACATTTTCAGTACTGAAATTTACTTGGGAAGATGAGGGTGATAACAATGGATTAATCAGTTACTGACATGTTCCTGCTCTACATTATTCCTACTGTATTGTTCATTTCATATTGTTGGCATACAGCAGATGATCATCAGTAAAACAACAGAACTTAGGCTAAATTACAGACATTTGCTAGGCAACACTGTGATAGAAATGTGTATAGTAGTGTAGTTTTAAACCTCAAAGTTATTTAAACACTAGAAAGCAGTGAGAGGGCGCAGACCACCCCAAGGCAGCTCAGTGTCTCTTCAACCTCCCAGTATCATTTGAACCTATGCTCATTTCGCCCATAATGTTTTTGCACCAAATGTAATATTCTTACATTTAACTCACCCTCATTACTGGATTCTTTGACTAAAAAAAACCTACCATTATTTTACATAAAATAATATTTCCATAATGGTGGTTTTCTTCTGGATCTAGCTCTGTAAATGTGAAGATACTACGTCAAATGTGTGGGCACATTACTGAATCAGCAGACTCTCCACTACAATTTGGTGTCTGTTACATTTCTTTAGCTTTATTTGCTACTTTACAGTAGCTATTTTTCCTCAACTCCTGTAAGTATAAGCATTCTAGATCACTATATCCAGAATATTGTCCATATCTGGATCATACTTTGTGGTTTGATAGAATCTATTATGGAGGTATTCCGTTTTTTGGCTAAATTTTATGGCCATTGCAAGGACAAATGTTGAATTTGGCCCTATTTCACGATGTTGAAGAATCCTTTCAAAATCTTCTGGATCCAGACAGTGATCCAGATCACTCCCAGAATCTAACTGATTGGTCTTTATGTCATTTCTGACCCATCCTGAAAAATATAACCTCCTTGGTGGAGGTAATAAATGAAGTTTAAATAAATAACCACTGTATTAAAAAGACTCAAACAGAATGGAAGCTGCATCACTTGACTTAGGACCCATCTTTGCAAGACTTCAAATATCATATTACAAAATTAAAGTACTGGGTGACGTATTTGATTTTTACAGTGTATTACTGAAACGGTATCCATATAAGATGGTCTTATCTAAATTACTCAAACTGGCAAACCACTTGCTGCCATTAAGTTATCATAAATTTCACAGAAAATTTCTTACAGTGCCCATACCAGTAGGGCCCCAAGGCTTTCACGACACTGCCACACTGCACTAAAACCTTAAGATGATTAGTGATATTCTTAAAACCTAGCCCACTGATAATGTGTTTAAAGAAGCGATACGGCTTTTCCAAGCTCTGAGTTCAAAGTCTGAGAAGCATGGGGTCAGAATGCCAATGGGCTAAACAAAGAGTAGCCAAAATGGGCTTTGGGGGATTTGAAACTTAGGCCCCTGAACCCCTTTGATCAAAACAGAGCTACAGCGAAAGAAGTATCAAGTGCCTGGGACTGAGCTGTGGCCAGAGAATCATGAGTTTGATATATGTAATGAGAAGGTGTATTTTAAATAAAAGACGAAGCAAGTACAATTTAGAACAGGTAAAGTACATTATTCAGATGCCAAATAGGATTGAGTCCTCACTTATGATAACTACACACATCAAATACTGAAGAATGCCAACAAGCGCTGGCTTGGATTTATTGTCAAATTTGTGTTTTCTCAATAGGCTTGTTTGTTAACTTACAATGTGTGTGTTGCTGATGAAGAACTCATATTGAACTGATTTACTTTTGGCTTTTGCACCATTAATCAAAGTAATAAAGTAAACAAAATAAGCACTAAATCACACATGATCTTGTTCTTTACATAGTTTTCAACTTCTTTTACCTTTTAAACTTATGTTTTATGTGAGTTATTTAAAAGCAAAAATGATCATCTGCTTTCTTCAATTTTTACTCAGGATCATAAATTGGCCTGAAAAAAATTACTGTATTTGATATTTATTGTGATAATTATCCATGCCGACTAATATAAATGTTTAAAAATGGGAACATTTTTGGCCATATCGTCCAGGTCTACATGTATTCACAGACAATCACGCTTTCAGGTTTAAAAGTGAATTCCTGCTGTAATCTGACTCCACACAAAATCTGAACTATACTTTGATAGTTCTATACAAAAGTAGCAAGGCCTGTTAGTTCGAAACGTAGAGTGTATTTCTCCTAAACAAACAGCGTAAGCACATCTAAATCAGAAGGTTAAAATGTTTTCCATCAACTGTCTAACTCTCAGCGGGTGTCTGTCATTAGTCGATTAGTTTTATGAAACACACAACAATAAAACTGAATAAAATACAAATTTAAGTGGATCTTGAGCAGCCAAAAGCAGCCTTTTCCAAAACAGAATCCATTATATGTTACAGGACCAAAGTATGTTCAAGGAATTGACTAACAAGGTAACCTGACCAAACGCAATGTACGACAAATAAATGTTACTCCTTTATGTTCAGATACCTGAAGTGGCTAAATGAAAATGAGCAAATAATCTAAAATCATAATCTATCAAAAACTCAATTATGCATGTTTATTATCATCCTGTCATTTATAGTGTAACACCTCCAGGCAGCTACATCAACATCTGATTAGCACTGGAGAACATATGATAGACGAGATGATTAAGTTGGAGAATTTCAATTAGTCTATGTGAGGGCTAAATGTTTCCTTGTAGCACCTATGCTTAGCTCATATCGAAGCAGTTATTATCACATTTTTAAACCACATTATGAGTATTCAAAAGGTGCATGGTGAATTATTCAGTATGCCCAGTGCATCATAACAAAAACACAAAGACTGATGCAAATAATTAAATCAAATAAAGATGCAGCAGGTAGTGCAACAGGCAGAGAAACAGACATAGCTATAAAAACCATTCATTATGATTTGTTAAATATCATAACATCACACTATAACTCTATATTTTGCACAAGTGGTATATACAGTACCTGTCTCGCAGAAATGTGATGTTGTCACTGGATGTTTTCACTGCATATCCGTCAAGCCTCTGGAATGTCTGAGAAAACATGACACATCAGAAAAGTTGAATGAAACCACGTTGCAAGTAAACTAATGAAATAACACTGAATAATGTCATTATTGCAACGGGAAGCAACATTAAAGGAGACATACTGCATCTTCTTTTAACTAGTTCATTTTATTCTCACACATCACTTCAATGTGCATATTAAATTTTAGTTCAATATACCACAGGGATCCTTCATTTTGTCATGTCTTTATACACCTGGTTTGCAGCCTTGTATCAAACAGGCTGTTTCATTGTGTGCTGCTTTATATGCAAATAAGATACTGTTTACTATACTTTTCCTGTCTGTGCCATAGATGGCATCATTTAGACCACCTCGCACAGGGGTCTGCAACCTGGAAGTAACACATTATAACAAAAATCAAACTGAATTAAACAACCACTAAATCAACCACAAAAGAAAAAAATAAATAAATAATACAAAATAATAAACAAGAATTGAGGAACATCCACAGCATGGACAAGAATGCAAAAAAATGCATAAGACACAATTAATAAAATGAACCAAAGGGAACAAAATATAGAGAATGAACAAAATTACACAAAAATTAAAGTAATAGAATCAAAACATGAGTATGAACAAAAATAAGCAAAATTATGTACAAGACTAACACAAAACTGGACAATAATCTAATGATCGACCAATATGGGTTTTCAGGACCGATACCGATACTGATTATTAGTAGCTACGGAGGCCAATAACTGATATTTGGAGCCGATATTCATTTGCAGTATAAGCGTAAAAATTGGCGTAAAAATGGTGAATAATACAAAAACTTAACTTTGTTTAAATGCCTAAAGCATGTTTATTTAACCAAACAAATAGAAAATAAATACCTCCA
>JAQQAE010000269.1:0-36869 GCA_029823295.1 Pseudamia nigra
TTCTAGATTGTTTGGCTCATTTTGTGTAGTATTTTATTCATTTTTGTTACTTTCTTGCTGTTGATTATTACTTGTATAATTTTGTTTATTTTATGCATTTTTAGTTCATAATTTGTTCACTTCTGTTCATTGTGTGCATTACATATTTCATGAGAAATCAGGTTATGGATCATTTAGTTCATTTTTGTTTATTATCTTTTGTGAATTGTTTTGGTTGCATCGTTCATTTTGTGAGTTGTTTTGTTCATTTAGTAGATTATTTTTTCACACTTTTGATTGTTGTTCACTTTTTGAGAATTTTTGTTCATTTTTGTGATCAGTTTGTTGAGTTTCTTGATCATTTGTTTGTTGAGTTAGAATTTCTACTCATATTGTTAATTATTTCATAATTTTTGTTTATTGTTTGGATGGTTTGGTTCATTTTGTAAATTATTTTGTTCACATTGTTGATTATTTTATCCATTTTTTGACCATTTTTGTTCATTTTCCCAATAAATGTCTTCACTTTATTGATAATTATTTTGAGAACATTTGCTCATGCTGCTAATTATTTTTTCATTTTTGTTTATTCTCTGGATTGTTTTGCTCATCTTGTGCATAATTCTGCTCATTTTGTGAATCATTTTGTTCATTATCTTGATTTTTTTAGTGTTACATTTGTTTATTGCATTATTTACATCATAATTTGTTCGCTTTTGTTCATTGTGTGCATTATTAAGTTCATGGTGAATTACTTTATGAATTATTCAGATCATTTTGTTTAATATCTTCTGATTTTTGTTAATTGTTTACAATGCAATGCTCATTTTGTGAATTATTTTGCCCTTTGATGGCAATAAACAAAACAAAATATACTCAAACTCTAAATACCGGTATGTTTACTAGGTTATAAAAAATACATTTGCCTGGACATGATTCAGTAAAAGCGGGTCTCAACATGATGGCCACTGGAAAATGTGGATGGCAACGCTGTTGGAGAACCTCAGATTCAATTTATGATGCAAAATGTAGGTTTCATGAACACACAGACAAACCACACACATCCATCACACTCCGTATCATTTTTAATACCAGAGACAGTTTTTTGAATCAAAAATCGACACTGTAATTCTTTTATAAGAACAGGTAATGCATTCTAATGACTGTCTATAGTATAACATGACTATGTGCTTCAAAGAAAGTGTTGCCTCCTCTACTCCTCTTACTAATTTTCTCCCTGATGTCTCTCAGCCTCTCTGCTCTTTTGTTCTGTCTCTTGTCTGCTTTCGTCCTCTGCTGCCGCTGTGCTGCTGCGCTGCCGCTGATGGAAGGGATTGTCTGGTTTTATTAATATGACAGGTGAGCCTGCCCAGCTGCTACCTGAGCGTGTGAGTGTGTTTCTGTGTGTGTCTTCATGTGTGTGCCAAAAAGCAGCAGCTGTCTCAAACACGCAATGCACACACATGGACTCACATAAACCCATTCACACTGGCGGTAATGTGACTTTTCATATTTCTAAATTGTCCGTTTACAGGGTGCTGTGAGTCAAGTGGCTTTTTTAGTTAAACTGGTAGAAAGCAACACAGCTGTCCAGTTGATCTTAGCACAGGAACCATATTTGGATGTTATTACCCTCATATATTACCACTTTGTTTACTTCCTGGGCTGCAAATCACCAGTGTAATATTCACTGCCCCTCTGAGATGGCTATAATGTCCCTACTCTTGTATATACACTTTATGATTTGACTCATATGTTGAGGTTCAATATATCCATATTGACTCAGGTAATTGAACACAAGGGACACAGGTTGTATTCATAAAAAAGGCTGAGACTGTTCGCTGAGTAGAAGGTTATTAGAACAGCGAGAAGCTCCTGGCTGTTTGGTCAATGTGGGCTTTTGCAGTAAAGCTGTATTCTGTCATTGACTGCAGTTCAGCCATGACAGTGGCAGCACAGAGGTCTTCCACCTGACTTTACATGGCCTCTAAACCACTTAAATCTGGACCCTTAAATTGCATTTATTTAATTGTACAGGCTGATATTGTGCTTTAGGGCAATTGCAATGCCCTAATTTCTAATTATGTGCACCTAGAAATATAGAAACACCTGCTTTTTTTATGAAGCAGGGCTCCATACATTTTGTCATAAACCCTACAGGTGCTGTCAAAGAGACACATCCTTAAAATCAAAGCCTTCACACATAATATTTCATCACATTGTATTATTCAGTAACTCTGCAGAAGTTAATAGATGCCTCACTACAATAAACCAGCTCTAAATAGGAAGCAGGTATATTTTATTAGTGTTCTCTCGGGAGTCAGCAGACTGGCTGGCTGACGGGCAGAGATAGTGCCGGCCCACTTTGTTAACAGAGTCTGGGGACAGAGTCGTCCCTTCATTGACCCGTGACTGCCATGACAGGCTGCTGGGTTTTCTGTCAGCTTCAGCAAGCAACCATTAAGTTTTTATCACTCTTCATAAAAGAACAAGTGCAACCTTGAAGTGCCATGTTTTTCCTGTATTGGCGAAACTGATGGAATTATGTCGCATTTGAAATTCTTCACATGAGAGTTTAAGGTGAAAATATTTTACATTAATATACAGAATTCGAATTAGTTTTTGTTCATTTTTTGGGAATTAGAAACCTTTTGAGAAGAGGTGGTTATCATGAAGAGCATTTCTGTTTAGATCAGAAGCAGGTAAATTTAACACAAGAAGGGCGATATTCATGAACTAAATTTTCCATCGAGCTGAATATTGCTTCTTTCTAGGTGTGGGCCTGTCAAAAGACAAGGGGTTAATGCAGTGCATTGCTGCTTAAAGCACACTTTGTGCTTTTCAAATTTTACCATTGTGCCAAGCGAGATCAAAGGGGCCTTTCAACATGTCGCTGTGTTCAATGAGCTTTCATGTCTTCCCTCATTACTGGAAAACTTTTCTTTGATTGAGCCGAGGTCTGAGCTGAGTTTGATCAGACAATGGAGCTGGACGACTTTCACCAGAACACAATGAGGACGCAACAAAGATGTTGTCTCAAATCCCCTCTCGAGATGTTGGGCCCCTACAGTTTACTGCAGCCAACAAGCCTGTGAATTACAGTAAGACCCCTAAAAGTGAGGATTTGTAACTCCTCTGATCAGACTCAGCTCACGACCAGCAGAAGCTAAATCCCTGCAGGAAACCAGCAGCAGAACAGGAGATGAGCTGAGCTTCTACGAATACATAAACTCTGTCTGAAGAATGGATAGAGGTGCATAAATGAAACATAAAACATTTGCATTTAGCTGATAAACAGCTGATTTATGAGTACATAGTTAATTCCAAAGTTATATTTCAAAAATACACAGACACCTTTTGTTAAAAGGTTATATTTTATTCATGAAATTCCAAAAAGTGGTCATTTTTATAATTTTTATTTTTTATATATATTTGTTGTTAATTTAACAAACTTCCAGCAATTTATTCTAGGGCAGTTTTTTAAAATCATTTTGGGGATTGGAGCAAACAAAGCCCCGGCTGAACCCTTGAGTATACACACCCCTCGCTGACTCAGAGAATTGGGTTGCAAAAGTCAGAAAACCTATAGATTGAAGTGGCTTTTTCCAAAGCAGCAGAGGATCTCTGAGGAAACTACTTTTGACCTTCATCCTTCCCTATCCCTCCTTCACACATACACAATTTCTATCCAACTCATTTCACTTAATGTTATCTACAGTAGCTTTTCTTTCTCCAACAGCTATATTGTTTCTGCATCTATACTTCACACTTTTACACCTTCATTTCCTCCCCTGCTGTTTATTTTAAAAGGTTTTTTTATCATCTTCCTCATAATGATAGCTTCTTTATAGGCTCAGGTCATTGTAGACTGTGATACCAAAATACTTACTGGAGACAATATAAATATTTGAGTGACCTGGACTGAGTAGAAAATTGAAAATGAAATAAACTGTGCCTACTGTGAATTTTCCACTCTGATAATTTTTCTTTCTTTGGAGGACCCAGCCAATAAGGGCAACTCTTTTGTTCCTGTTATCACACACTGTTCATTTGTCTCCCAGCCGGAAAGCCATGTTAAGATAAAGCCGTCCTATCATCTGATTGTCTTATCATCACTGAGCGACACAGCACTCTGAACAGTCAGCCAGCCTGCATGAAAAGGTTAAGTGCTCCAGACACCTCATGTTAAAGTTTGTGGCAAAAATACTCAGAGAATTTTAAAAATACACACGTATGCATTGTCGCTATTATACTGACAGTTTATTCAAGATGCAATTTTCACATCCCACTATGCATCCCAGTAAGCATGTTTGTTGGTCAGTACTCACATCCCGTTTAATTTCTTAAGGCCTCCTTGTGGCATTTCAAGTGCAAGAGTGTGCAACCCTTATACAGCATTTGACACCAGGGTCAGTGGAATTGCCCCACTTGAACTAAAAGACATTTAGTTTGGTTTGGAAAGTGAAAACTTGAACAGCATTAATTTGTTTGCTCTCCCACTAGTCATGACCACAGCAAATGCCATCACCTCAAAGAAGTGCTCTGCTGTCCTCACTTTTATTTGTTTGTTTCTTTGGAGGGTGTGAGAAGTTGTGGAGCTCGCCTGCAGTGGACATTGGACTTGGGGGGATGTGGGGACTCTCCAGAAGCAATGCTTTGCAGCCGCAGAGCTATAGGGAGCTAGCAAACAAGTTAGCTAGCAACAGAGATGTGGTGGGGGGGACGCAGTGATGGTGGTGGGAGGGGTGGGGATTCATTTAGCCAGGCATAGCTGCTCTTGTTTGTGGTTGTCCCTGACAGCGTCGGCAACGCTGCTCCAAAGCACCTGTGTTTGCTCACTAGCTTTCCCCCAATCTGCTCGAAAAATGCTCTGAGCATGTCACATGGTGGCCAGATAGCCTGGGCACCATGGGAATACAAAAGCCAGGGCTTTTAGAACAGTTAATCATTAATGGAGGCCTCTCTTTTGTTCCCATTCAGCTCTGCAGTGACAGAAGCTTTGATATTACATATGGCAGACAGGTCAGACGTCGATATAGCCAAGTACATCGATGAAAGTCATTCGTAAGCAGCAGTGGAAAAGTTTCCATCAGATGAAAGCCATGTGAATCTGCAGAGAATAGAGGGACACACCAGGTTAATCTCACATAACATCTCATGCAATTTTATGTTTTAAGAATACAATCATGGTGATATCATTAGATTAAATTTGTAAGTTAATAAGCAGAATCAAAACATGTTTATTTTACGTGCACATATGAGTTAAAATGGTTTACATAAAAATCCCAACAAGCAAAAATGGAAAAAGGACAATAAATTGATTTGCAGCATTGCCGTTGACTTACAAAATGGCAATAAACAGAACAAGCTGGCCTTGAGATGGGAGGCCACTTTACCGACCCTGCAATTAATTAACATGTCCTAATCTCAGTTTGCTCTCCATCTTGAACTGTCAATGAAAAGTCCAGGACTCATTTCATGCCTGTCAAAGTGGGCTTTAGAGGGAAAAAAAGCAATGCATGAACTTGCATTCACAAAAGCACGGACAAATTTATCTTAAGGGGGAGATTAGGTTTGCACAGCCACATTCTTATAAAGCACTAAAAGGGTCAGAGACAAACTCTTATCTCCCATTTACCTCAGCATGCCAACGGTTCTTTATTGGAAGTTAGTCTCGACCCCACCCTAACCCCCAGTGCTAATAATACTGTATGGGACTTGGAGAGGATGGTGGGACCACAAACATTTACGGCTGAAAATGCAGCACAAGAACAGGCAAAGTGGCCACTCAATGCAGGATGCTCAGTGCACCGGGGAGTCAATCATTAACATGGCACTTTTAGTGATATCAGCTCTCTCACATGGAGGAGAAGTCAAAAGATAAATTAAGGTTGTGTTTCAGGGAATGAAGTAAGGCACCAACTTATGTGCTTTAGCAAACATACCAGCCCACACATAGGTTTCTTTAGAGACTTTTGTGGTTGGTTCTCATGTCAGAGTCTCACTTTAACAATATGTTCTCAAGTGACCGACAATAGTGAAGTGACTCAGGTTTATGTTTGCACTAACATCAATACTGCACTTCCTAAACGCCATGAACCCGAGTGCCAGGGAACTTTTTTAACTTCAAAAACATGCTTGTAAATATTTTTTTAGTCTTCTTTAAGCATAAATATTAAAAGGAATTTCTTTTTCACAAATATTGTTTTGAAGGACATTCATTTTTATTTCATTCTGACTGTCTTTGAACAAAAATGTGAGTAAAAAATCCATACATTTAATACTTTTTTGTCATGTCTGAGCATCATGCAGCCACAAATCTTTTCCTTCCTTACATGCAGCTTGACTTCACTACAGTGTGTTTATTTGCTAACCCTGGTCACAGATGATAAGGGCCACTGGTGTCCCCAAACTCACAATCTCTCTTAGTGACAGCACGCCCATGTTTCCACCAACACATCTGCGCCATGCAGCCAACAATAACAGGAAAATAAAGAACAAAACATAGGTGCTAATAAATCCTCTGTCTCAGCTATAAGGAAATAAATTAGTTTGAGCAGAGTCAAAGGATGGGCTGAACAAACGCATGCTTTAAACAAAAGTTCCTGTTTCAGGAGGGAAGGTGCATGGGTGATGGATGGCTTGACAAACATATTTGACATACCTGGCCAATGCCATGGGCCGGTCACAACCTAAGACTGAGAGAGATATTGTGTTAGTGTTTGAGTGTGTGTGTGAATGTGTACACTCATCAGTGTGACTCTTCCACAGCTATCCCTCTTCCCTCTGAGGCTTCCTCTCCTTCCTCTCCTCCACTCGTGCAGTGGGGATCACTTCAGTCAGCAGAGCCCTGTTTGACAGAGACACAGCCTCCATATGAATCCCATCCTCCTATTTATTTGATGTGCAGTTCTACTAGGGCGCCTTCGATCCGTCCTCAGGGAACCCGCATCTCAAAACACTCAAATAGTCTGGGTGCAGCGATAAGCAGGGCACCGAAATTATACTCCCAAATCCTATCGAGCAGTGTTCCATCATATTTTAAGTCACACACACACACACAGATAGGTTAGGTTAACACATTTTATTTCATATTATAAATGTCTTGTAAATTAAAATAAATGGGAGTAAATAAAAATCCATAAGAGGACAATGTGCTCACTTTGCTATTTTTCCATGGGTGCATTCAGAGCGTGGGAGACAGGTCAGTGGAGTCTGGTGGATGAGTGGTAGACCTTTACGGGGAACACCCAGGAATGTTTAGTTAACTCACCCGTCGCATTCAAGCATGTGTGTCAAAGGTGTTTACAGGGTGTTGACATTCACACATTGGCAGAGAGGTAATGGGAATAGTGCAGCCACGTCTGGCCGTGCTGCCCTGAATGTGTTCAACGGGACTAATGTGACAAAATTATCAGGCACTGAAATAAAATAACAGGCAATATTTAAAAACACAAAGATGAAAAATAAAAATACTCCTGTTTCTGTGTTTTTTATGTAATGGAGTATTCATAACAAAAATGAAAAATGCAATTCCTGCAGGAACATTTTCCATCATAAAGTATCAAAATTAATATATTATGCTGCATTTTATTGGTGCAATATTGTTACAATTTATAAAAGTAGAAGATTATCGGAATGTTTAATTGATTTATAAATTTTACATTTAAACATATCAACACTCAAGCAGTATATTAGAGATCTATATGTTATAAATGCATGTGTGTAATTGTGTTTATATTAATTAAACTTTTTTTTATTGCACTATCGGCTTTGATAACATATTACTTTGTTTACAGCTTATCTGCCTACCAAACTATTGAATATATAATCCTTGAGCTACCGGTTTAATTCTGTATGTAAAATTTATTGCAGCTGAAGGTCATTTATTTTACTCATGTTTCTATATTCCCACCATAATTGGGAATTAGTTGGAAAACCTTAACGACATTTACCAGGTAAAAATCCCTTCGGTTTCTTTCTTTATTTTAGCAAATAAATAAAACAAACTAATATATTCAAATTTATTTATTTTTTCTATGACTTCATTGTAATGTTTGTAGAATTTGTTTTTCTTTCATTTCAAGAAACATGTTTTTGTTGTGATTATATAAAAAAAATAATATGACACAGTAACATGTGGTACCTCTGATAAAACTCGCCTCATTATGTCTGGTTTAATTTCCCTGTACGTGAGGATTGAGCAATAAAACACAATTATCCGGTCATATATCAACTCACTGTAGCAACGAGCAAACACGAGACATGTAAATATAAATTAACAGTGTCTCAATAACAGGCATTATTACAGATTTATTTTTTTAAGTGTTGCAGTGTTTTCTTATTTATAAAATGTACTGAAGAGTAAATATGGTCTATATAGTTTATTAGCTGGAATGCACAGTAAAGCAAGGTTTTGGTGTGTTTTCTCTAATTCACTAAGAATGACAATATCATAAATTATATTTTTAAAGCAATATTTAAATTGTGCTTTTTTTTTCCAAAAACAAAAATTGATAAGGTCATCATTCTTTTTTATTATTAGATTAGATTACAACTACGTATGTATAGCTTCTAATGTCATTGCTTGGGATTTATTCAGGTCAACAAATATGTGTATTTACTACATATTACCAATTCAAATGCAAAAACCATGACAGACACCTCCTGAAGAGGATTTACTTTTTCTTCAGCGTGATGCCAAAGAGGCAATGGGTGCCAGTGAGGACAAGTCAGCATGTCATTCTGTCTGTCTGTGGTGTGGTGTTTGTCCATGTGACCACCCACTGAGAACTCTGGGGCGTAAGGTGAACAGTTCCAACTGTATGTGTCCAGCTCCACCAGCAGCCTACAGGTGACAAAACACCTAACCTGTTAAAGTGTGTGCTCAACAGATTAGTCTAGGTCACATCTTATGGACATTTAGCGAATGAACCCTGCCACACAGCACAATGCTCCAGGTATCACTCACCCCGACATTGTTTCAGGTAATTGGAGGAGTGTTGTAAGTTTCCTATGACTCATATGGCTCTTTTCTCCACCCATGAATGCTGGAAGATTGTAGGTCATAGTGAACTTAAAAATGGAGTCCTCTCAACTCATAAATTACACGGCTGTGGACAACCTTAAGCAGTGTTGAAATGCCTCGAACAGAGCTTTATTTCAACGTTGGTGGAGCGTGAAGCTGAGAGCACCGCCCCACAAGGAGCCCAGCTCTCACAGGCACATATAAGACAGCTATTTATCTTGCCATACCTGAGGTCTGACATGCTGGTAAAATGCTGGTGGTACACTAAAGGTGTATGTGAAAACAAGCACTTACTGTTTCTTAATGATCTTGCTCTTTGAGGTATTGCTTCCACAACAGGATGAACCTTTTTTGTCGTTGTGTATACCCTGCCAGCAGTGAATAAAGTCAGGTCTTAAATATGAAATTTTCTGCCCCAAACAAAAGGTTTTCCTTCCTGGGGCCTGTCTTGGCACAGCCACTGGCACTTTGAAATCTGATCTGATGGATCAAGAGCTTAGCCATTAGAATAAACCATTGTGAAATTATCATAGGTTACCTTTTTATTCATGCTGAAAAAGATAGTATCCCTGCAGTGCCTGGGTCCTGTGTCTGGTTGAGACGCTCATATCCCCCAAATAAAAATGTGATCGTGAAAACACAGCTAGTGACTCTCTTTTCTCAAAGGTTATTCTTCACAAAATCATATTGTCATCCTCAGTCTGACCACCCAAGGGGTCTCTGACACCACAACCTTTACAGAGGGGGATGGGCATGTGTGTGTTTGTGTTTAGGAAAGTGTCTGCTCACATGCATGAATATGCTCCTTCATCTTATGCGTATTGATCCTCCTGTGACAGCCCACTACCCTTTTTTCATTTGTTTGTTAGTTTCAGATACATTTACTATTGTTGTTTTACTTCTGGCAGACAGAAATAGGGAACCACACTTACTTCCATTTCCTGCCACACACACATTACATGTACTGAGTGTGAATACACATTCACCAGAGAACTGGTCAATGTAAATGCAAACACAAACCAACAACCCAAAACAAAAGAGCACAATATGGATCCGTCTCTCAGCCAGAGCTACTACACTTGTTGTGTTTACCCTCTCTTCTTGTTGGAGTTGCCATTAGGTCATATAATGACTGTGTCTCATTTCTTCCTCAAGAGCACTCAGCAGCTTTGTGCCTTTGGCTGGAAAAGTACATCTTTGTCAGGCTTTAGATGTTGGATATCTCATTTGTTATATTTGTCTAATTTTTCAAACCCAAGTTTTTCTTATTTCTTTCTGGGTGAGAGTGATGCACACTGATCAGAAATGAGAATTTAGTATCAACTTATGCAAAACCTCACAGAAATCGTTATCTCACTAAGTGCTTGACTTGTGCTTCCTCCTCCTAGAAGAGAAGAGGGGTCAGCCGTTGTCCCTCTCACCGGCTGCCACTCTTCTTTTTACCACATAGTAAGAGTGATTCATGCCCTAAATGAGTACACATGCTAAGGTGAGCCGAGATACACAAACGATAACCCGTCCAATTAGACAACACCATCACTGCAGGCAGAGTGTGGACAGATAAATGACCATACAGTATGTTATACAATAGGAATTAAAAGTATAGGGCAGCTGGGCTCTTATCTGGCTGGGGAAGAAGAAACCAGGCAACAAAGGGAGGCCTAAGACTAAGAGGCTTGATGCATGGGAAAGCCATGGGCCGGCCATTGTGGCTGCCCTTCTGCTGAGCAAATAGTCCAAACTGTTCATTCCCCATCTCCTATTCTCTCGCCGGTACATTGTTTGTGTCCTTGCATTTCATTCTGACTGGGGAAGATTGCTCTCAGGGCCAGTGAGCAAACAGTCCAGAAAAGAGCCAGCTATCTCCTGCCGTTCCCAGGAGAACTAGCATTTTTATTTCAGCTCCAAGCTGTCAAAGGATTGGAGAGTTTATGTCAGGATCCTGAATTAATTGCTTTAAGCCTTGAGGCCGACGGCGGCGTTTTTATCACCAAATGTTCGGTAAAATGTTTCCTAGCAAATTATGCAGTCCCCCACACCTCCTCTTTCACTCGCCAAACATTTGGTATTGGATACATACAGGATGAGTTTCTGCAACACAAATGATGTGTTTAGTTGTTGTGACAGCACAATAGTGTGAATAGTGATGGGCTATAGCACGGCTGTCAAGGATTTGGTGGAATGAAGGCAAACAAAAACTTTTGTGTGTGTGCTTTTTTTTTACCCTTTCCATGACGGTAGGTACACGAGCCAAGCTTGGCAATAAAATGAGTAAGCTTACAGATGCCTCAATAAACCATAGCTGTTCAGACATTTGGTGGACTGGGCTTTAAGGCTCCAAACTGTCCTCTGAACTGCCAAACTGGCTTCAGAACCGTCTGTCATCCTCATATTGATCCCACAATACAGCTTACATAATAACTATACACAGTGTAATATACTTTTGGATATACAGCTCTCATGTATGCTGCTAGCCATACAGCATATCTAACTTATTTCAATTTAGCACCAAATAACCTGTCTCAAGACAAACATTGAACAAAATTTCCTTGTAGTGAATGTATAGGGTGAAATCATGCAGCAGTTGATACAGATGATAACTTTTTGGCTCCTCACATAACATCCTATTCAGTGTATCAATCCTGAATACCCCGTTTATCCTCTGCAGATAATTACTGGAGTAAGAGGAGCAAATAGTTGAAGTTTTATGAACATCATGTTGGCATTTCTGGATGTATTTTCATTCTGTGTTGGCTCCTGAATAAATGGGCCAAAAACAACACAAGAACGGGTGGTCCAATAGAGCCACACATCAATAACTGAACCTCGTGCTACCATCTGGACTTTGCTTTTCTTTATACAAATGCATCTGACACAGTAGTGGACCAGTGTATTTGCATCTAAAAAGCACAAGCAATATTTCAACATCCTGCTTGATGCTGTTCTATTTGTATAAATAAGACCTTGAACAAAGTACCTGTCATTCACCTACCACTGACTACAACAAATGAAGATAAAACTACTGATAGGGTACTGTTCTGAAAATGTGCAACTGTCTTTCACATAAATCTTTTGCATATGAAAGAAGATTAAATTTGCATTAATACATAAGTACAACTGTTTCTCAACAGTGACCTCAAACAATAGGGTACTACGTCAAAACTGAATCCACAGCTTAAATAATTATATCAAAATATCTACATGCATGCATGAATAAATAGTCAGTACATGCAGCTTTCATACAACAAGCACTTCAAGATAAGAGTGGTCTGCTCGAAACAATAAATCTCCCAGTGACTCCTTAATCTGAACTGATGTTAAGTGACAAATGCCGTGATGTTTCTGTCAACGTCAAGCAGGCGAGGGTTAAATAGTGTGCGTCAGGGGACTACTCTGCAGTGGAGAAACACGCAGGCCTCATCCTTCACCATAATCTGCTCAACAACCCTGTAGACACCTCCCAGCTTTCCTCAATCCTTCAACTGAGTATCTGCCTTTCCATTACAAATAGCACAGCCATTTATATGGGATTAAATTGGGGATTAATTTGATTCAAGTCAGGGTATGGGAATTCATTAGAAGGCTGACAGTGGCACTATACATGGAGGGAATTTAATTTGAATCCCCCAAGGGAAGCACTATGGGGCACTAGGGCTGTGTTGAAATGTAGGTCTTAAAGACAACCGAGGACATTGTGCCGCACTTTAGATTTGGGTACTTGTAAGGTGCCACTTTATTGCTGATGATTGGTTTTCATCAAATTGACAGCAAGGATAGTGTCCTGACACAGATCTGGGTGGAGAAGTAACTGGAGATAGGTTTAGTCTGAAGGGGCAGCTTACCCTCATATTTGGCCTTGTCTATCCACGTGGATCAGGTATAGTTCTTGACGCTCACATGACCATGGCGAAGTAAATACAGGTTTTTTACCCAGATTTGGCTCCCTCTCATACCGTATTAAAATGAGCACATTATTTGAATGTCAGTGATTCTCATGAATGTTGAAATGTCATATATAGACTGCGGCGATTCTGACAAGCTCTGTGGTGTAAAGTAAAGGCATTAAATTCAACTAGGAGGCAGATTACAGAATTCACCCCTGCAGAATACCACCCTGGCATTCACTAAATTGGACAAGTCCCATTGTAAGATAGCCTATCACAGTGCACATGTCTGCATAGAAGAACATATGCAGGACAAAATATTCCGTAGTTTGTTATTCCGAAGACGGCACTGGGGGCACACGGGCTTGTTTGCCTTTGCTGGGAGAGGAGATTGGATTGGGGGTTTAAATGAATCGCTGGCGCACCACGTTTATAGGTTTCATTAACTTTTAATGAGTTGGATGTCCTTCGCAATGATTGGCTGGCAAAGATCTGCCTTCACTTCCTGGAACTGAAGTCAGGAGATATTGCAGTATGCTGGCTTCCATGTATGACCATGTGCTGCTGAATGTGCCACACTGGGAGAAATTGGTCCGAAAAGGGGATATAATGTGCCCCTGATATCCATCAGCACTGGCAAGTGCTGAATTTAAAACCTGGAGGTATCGAGTCTCAAGGGGAATAAAGGAACCTTGGCAGATCAATCACAGCCAAGCAGGCATCCCTTTACCACAGCTGACTGACATATCGTTTTATGGTAGCTTTGCCAACAAGGTTTGATCTCAAAGACAGGTATGAGACCCACTGGGAAATGCCTGTGAAGGAGATAGAAGCATGTGTGTGTGCATGCACACCAACGCCTACCTTTCCAGCAGTGAGCCCAAGAGATTCCTAACTTCATATTTTGAGCATCTTTAATCTCAATCCAATATAGTATCTTTCTGCGTGGTTGATCACACATCTATTATCTTGCATGGAGGGTTTTTCTCAACGCTTTATATTTCTCCTTGAGAAGCTTATCTCCCCTATGTGGGGCTAAGCCTCACTTCAGCACTCCTGAGAAACAAAGGCCTTTGCGTGTCATCTATATTTTATCTCCATCACTCTGACATAAAATGGAAACTTCTTTCTTCAGATATTTGCATTACCTCCAGAGCCCCTGATTTCCAGTCTTGCTGTCTTTGTGAGACTTTGATTGGCTCAGTAAGGTGGGGGGAGCACTTTGCATGGGGATAGTACTGTGTGGCAATATTCAACAAGGATAAACACTGACCATCCATCCACTTCCAGCTCTATAAAAGCAGAAGGGTAGTGAGAGGCACCCCTTCCTGGCCTGAATGGATCGCCTTTAGGTCACTGCATGTCCCGCCAGCTGCTGCCTCACACTAGTCAATGGGCATTGTTGGTGGACCTCTCTCTCTCTCTTTCTCTCGCTCTCTCTGCCTCTCTCTCTTTACTCTCTCTCCCTCTCTCAGGACATGATGGAGACTTACACAGGAATGTCACATAGTGGTGTCAGAAGAGTGCGGACACATCACAGTCAAAGGCCGCATTCTCACCCTGTCCATCTGACCATCTCTTTACTCTCTTTCATTCTGCATCTCTCTGGGTTCCCGTCCAAACAGCTCCCTTGCTGTACACATCTCCATGCTGACCTTCACAAAAGTCATTTTACCAAATAACTTATTAATTATAAGTCAGATGTGTGTATTATGAAACTTTTTCACTTTTTGGTATTGGAAAAAATGAGGCCATGATCTCAAAAATGTTCAAATTCTTGCGAAGTACATTTCCAGTTGAAAGAAAAAAGCCAAAACCAAAACAGGAAAAACTCAACTGTGAATACTGCGAAGGGAAAAAAATAATAATGAGAATATACAGCCTTGGTAAATATTTGTAAATCCATGTGGGATATTTCAGGATATAGGCAGAAGAACAGATTTCTCCATAAAATCTCTCCAAAGTTAGTTTCTCCACTCTCTTTCAGACTGTGTAAAATGCACTCACACCACAGCACACCATTAACTGCAGAATATGAGTGTAATCTGTGCATCGTTTAAAAACAATAAAGTAAAATCAGTTCTAATTGAAATTGTCATGTATAGATTAATTTAATTCTAATAGACAAGAATGAACCAAACTGTTAATTTACCTTGAGTCCAGTTGCATTTATTAATTAATAAATCTCAAATTTCAGATTATTTCAAATAATTTATTTTTATTTTGAAATATAAGTACGCTTTAACGTAAATACATTTACAATTAATATGAGGCCTGCAGAAAGCCTTGATAACAATGAATTACTCTGTATGTATTATTATGTTGAATAAAATCTTTTTTGCATTGGAATTAATTTGGATTTTAAAATACTTGGAATTTTTAACGTTTCATTCTTTAGCTGTAGAAATGTTCTTAAATAAAAATGCTTTTCTAACCTGCTATAGCCCACATTTAATAGCAAAAAATATTATAAAGGCAAAATGCGGCATAATGTGTTTAGATTCGCATATTTTAATTTTCTCTGTCATAATATGCTTAATATTGAAAACAAAAACTGATGGAAATATTGCCACTAGTCTGCTTTAGAAATACGTTCATCCTAAATGATCGTCGCGTTAATAAATGTGTGCGTGAGCCGGCAAGATACAGTAATACAGCTGTGACAGGACATACACCTGCAGGAAAAAATAATAAAACAATACTAAAAAACAATAATCTGTTGTATTAGTGATTAACATTTTACAAATAAAATCGTCTACATGCGCGTTTTTGTCCGGTATTGTTTGAAATTATAAAAAAACAATAATAACCTAAAAATGACGAATGTATTAATCGGTGAGAGAGAATTGAAGACACGCAGGAACAGGCGGACGGAGCGGGTGACGCAGCGTCTCACCGGGCCGGGCCTCCTGCTGTGAACCCACGGGTGGGTTTGGAGTTTTGACTCCGTGGGCCCTTTAATATACTGAGGGACGGCACTTTGCCTGGCTAAGATATGGGATTAGGAGTATTTCTGGTGAAAGAGGAGTTAAGTCGGGCTAGTGCGGACGGTCCCTCCCCTGCAATAGGCTGAGACAGAATTACAGCTTGTTGGACCGGTGTCCCGCCGTCTCCATGGAGACACGTCTACTTGGGTGTTCCAGTCCGCGCGCGGTGGCGCACAGCCTATAGGTGCGGCAGACACCCTGCTGTATACACGAGCCCAAATAAGACTATAGCTGAGAATAAACATATGCAGCACAAGAAGCTGAGCAATTACTTTTGTTTCCTATTAGGCAATTTGGTAAATGGTTACTCATTTTACAACATTTTTATAACATTTCCTTATCTGTTTTTGGCCATGAGTCATATAAATAAAACTCCTAATGAAAGGTAGTTCCTTTTCTCCACTATCCAGTTAACGCCCATGGGTGGAAGCGCATGGGCTTATAGGATACTGAGTCATTCAGTGAAAATAGAGGCCCTAACTCGCCTTGGCATTAAAGCGCATCGCTGTAGAGAAAATGTCTCATTTTTAGTAATTATTCACGAAAAAACATTTAATAATCAAAAGAATGCATCACCTACAACACCATCAAAAACCGCAAAACACTGCCCTTAATTGCAGAACTATACGCTCATTGAATTAACTAAACTTTATCATGCGCGGTGCATTAATTTGTGGTTGCAGATTCTCCGTCAAATATTTGCAGACATTCAGTAAAAGACGCGTAAATGCTTTGCGTCCTTGTCGGAGAGGCGGTCAGATTTTCAGGCCTTAATCAAGAAATATGCAAATGTGACTAAAAGGAACGCAAACGAAATCAGGTTAGCAGAGTAAAAGGATCAACAGGCTGGCCATCTTTTATCCAGTTGCTATAACAACAGATGTGCTTGTCTGTGATGTTGTGCCAGGAGCTACAGAGGTATCCTCCCTGATGCAAAGCCCGGACAAAGTTAGGAGATGGGGGAAAGGTGCAGTGATGTGGCCTCGACGCACTTTGGTGCTCCGCTACAGATTGAGGTTGGTTACCTTTGAACCGGCAAAGCTCCAAAAGGCCATTCCCATCTCAGTGGGCACTAGAGAGGGCTTGACTGGGGTTATCCCACCATCAAAGCAGCCGAGGAGAGCCGCGGAGGGATACAACTGCTTGATATTGACTATAATGGACATTTTGAAGGGCTCTTCGTCTGCGGCAGATTTAGAGCAGTTATTCAAATACGCGCCCATTGACATTACATGGTAACAATAGTAAAGCACAAATTATTATTATTATTATTATTATTATTATTATTATTATTGTTGTTGTTGTTGTTATGATTACTATTATTATTATTATTATTATTATTATTATTATATTAATACTAATCAATAGAATCATTAATAGAAATGCTGATGTTGCTTTTTCCAATAAATCTATATATTCAGAATCATCCGTAAATAATTGTCAAGTGTTCCGATTTCTGAAATTTACTCTGTTTTACATTCATATTAATCCTGTCTACCATTCCTTTAAATTATACTCTCTTTCACCATAAATCCCACTAAAACAGACAGAAAGAAACAGGGAAAATACATCGATTTCTGTAATTTTAAGTAAAGCCCTGGGTTAATGTTGCAGGTGCAACATTCTGCAAATAGGGCCAAGCTCGGTTTCATAACATCAATGAAGCAACAATGATATAAAGAAACCCCACACTGCAAAAAAATCTATTTGCGAAAAATATTAAGTCAAGTTTGAGTGTCTAATAAGTAACTTTAGCCACTGTTTTTATTATTTCCCGAATTAAACCAATACAGTATTCACTCGTGTCAAGTCAAATCTTATAAAGCTTCTTTCTGCTCTATTTTAAGAAAAGCGCATGTTCAAAATCTCATCAGTGCCCATTATTTCGCACATAGAAATTTACTTGTGCCAGGTGGTTCATTCTGAAAATCACATGTTACATTTTTTTTCAGTGCAGCATGATCTCTCTCTCTCACAAATAAGACAGAGAAACATGAAGCAATCTCTATCACACAACCTGCAGATCCCCTCAGCTTTGCACCACCCTGTCTTGAAATCCAATACGTCTCGTTTCTCATGAATTTAGGATTTCAGCCTCTGCCCCCCTCATTCATTTCCCAGATCGGCCGAGAAACCACGTCCACTCCCGAGGAAAAAAATGAAAGATTCTTTAAAATATTGAGCTGTAGAAGAAATAAAATGCTTCATACCTGTTCAAAACAGTCGGTATCTTTTGTTGGCAAGTCACACAGGAGCCCATTGTAGAAGCTTGCCTTCTGCCTTCTGCAAAGGGCTCCAGACATCACGGCATTTATTTGAGCTCAAACTCTGTCACTGTTGACTTTAGCACAAAGCAAAGATTTCACTGCCCCGCTAGTTAAAAAAATGATTATTTTACAGAGATATCGATCAGTGCGCTATAAAAAAAAATCAGCTTAGCATTATATGTCTAAAATGAATAGAACGAAATTTAATGTCTGTGTAAATTTACAGAGCGGTGGCGTCCTATTCAAAGTTTACACTTGTGCAATTTGGTTTGTGTGTGTACTCTTCCTATATGTGGGCATAGCCTCCACTCTATTGTTTACTGGCTTTGTTTATTCGCAGATCACGCTGTTTAAAGTACGATCTGTAAAGAGGGTCTGGAGAATAAACGCACACTTTAGGCCCTACGTGTTCAGAAGGCGAAGGGGTGTCATTTGGTAGAAAGGGAACACAAATGTCCCCAGACTCCCCAGTCTGGCCTTGGATTTGAGCTCAGCAGGAAAGAACACAGGAGGGAGTGTGTGGTGTTTCGATTCATTTGGACGACAACTAACCTATCTTATCTAACAAGAGGGGAGGGTCCAACTACTTTAAAATGGGGGAAAGACAATGGAGTCCCAGATTGTGGGGAGAGAAGTTAGAGCATCACACTGAGGCTGTTCTGTTCCCAAATCAGCCCCCTTTTCCAGCAACTATTCTCCTGCGCCACAGGAGCCTGTTTTATGTGACAATGACACTTAATCTTATTCACTGATCTAAACTTTGCTCTGTGTGTGAGATAGAAAGACGGCCAGTGTGTGTGTGTGTGTGTGTGTGTGTGTGGAGATCACATCAAACCCACAGAACACGGTGAGTGGCAGCCAGTCAGTGTTTGAGTGACAGCTTGAATCATAATGAGTCTAACTGTATGTGTGGGAATTTAAATGGCCCGTGGAATACATTTCATTATCATTCTCATCTATCGTTTCACTGTCCTTCCACAGACACAGGCTGGAATATTCAGGCTGATGACTTGATGCGAATATGTTCAAGAAATAGCTTCTTATTCTCAAAGAGCATCTTATTTTCCTGTTATGACTCTGCGCTTTGTTTTCATCTTATTCCTATTTTTATTACTATGTATCTGATTTGTAAGGAATATTTTTGCCTTAAATTAGTCGTTTAGTGTTTGGGATTAATAAGCATATGTTTGCTTTGTTTACATTTTCTGAATGACAAATTGACATCTTTGTGCCATTAATCCCTGTTGAAACCGTGCGCGTGTGTGAAGTGAATCCATAGAAAAAATGTTTTTTTTCCATATTGAACAACAAAAACCTCTACTATAATGAGTGGATTTCGTTTTATACACTGATTAGAATAATAGCTTTTTATGATCTCAGTGAAAATATTTCAAGATAAAATGTGTGTTATTAAATGATTTATTTTTTATTTCTTTTAAAATTATAATTATCTAGCATTTTAGGCCTATATTATATGTTGTATATAATGTCTGGAATATAAAGAATATAATTTACAGTTCTATAATCAGTTTTAGTTCTGTTATGTTTCCTTGTGTTAAGACAATCTCCTCAGACCTAACAATAACAATAATAATAATTACTGTAACGACAATAATAATAATAATAATAATAATAATAATTGTCCAACACGAGCATATTCGGAAAACAAAACCATAACACTTTAATATAGATTCTGTTCTTGTCACTACAAGAATACACATATACAAGCCATAAATAGGAATTACACAAATGATTGAAGAAATCCTGCGAGGCATTTAAATTCATGTCGGAATCCAGTGATGCAGACGGAGGCTAATTTACAGCGACGTGTTGTCTTTGGGTCCATTCCTGAAGCCAACTTCTGAACAGATCTGGTCACATTATCATTACTTTCATTATTATTTTCAACATCTCTCAAAATAATTAGGCTACTAACAAACTCGACAACTAAACCGGTGGGAAACGTCAAAAATATTTCCAATACATATTGTACACAAATTCTATATATTTTTACAAATATACAAATTGAAGGGAAGAAAGTCTGTGTGGGGATGGAGGGGACGGGGTTTATGAGGAGTTCATGATCGGCCTGGAATAGACGCCTTGGTAGTAAGTTGTGTCAGGTATGGATGAAGAATCCAGAGCGCTTTTCCCCGCCATGGAGCCCATGGATAGAGCCCCGGCCATGGGGGAGCCGTAGCCGGAATAATGCATCACCTGCTCGTAAGTCTTTAGGTCCATTTTGTGGTGATGCTGCTGCTCCGATGACATGAGGTTATTGATGGAGAAGGGGTGGTTGAAGGAGTAATGGTGCTCCGGCTTCAGGTGGGCGTCGTGCGCAAGGACCGAGTGATGCTGAGACATGAGGTGCTGCCCCTGCGTTACCGGGGAGGCGGCGGCGTGCTCCGGACTCAGGGCCTGACTCGTCTTCATATCCGACAGAGACCTTTTGTGCTCGCCGGACGAGGAGTTGGAATGAGGGGACTCGTTGCCGTTGCAGCTCTCCGAACTGCTGTTGGAGGCGCCGCCGTCTCCCCCTTTGCGGGTGGAATCCTTCATGGCAAGTTTCTTCTCGCATTTGAAGCGCTTCTGCCTCCTCAGGTAGCAGCCGTTCTCAAACATGTTCCCGGAGTCTGGATGCAGAGTCCAAAAGGAGCCTTTCCCGGGTTTGTCCGGGGACCTGGGGACTTTGAGGAAACAGTCATTGAATGACAAAGAGTGGCGGATGGAGTTCTGCCAACGCTGCTGGTTTTGTCGGTAAAAAGGGAACAGGTCCATTATCCACTGGTAGATCTCGGCCAGTGTGAGCATCTTACTCGGAGACTGCTGGATGGCCATGGTGATGAGGGAAATGTAGGAATACGGAGGTTTGGCGTGCGTGTAGCTCCTGCGGTAGGTCTTGGGGTCTCTGGACCTGTTGATGTTACTTTGTCCGTAAATGGGGCTCATGGCGTTCATGTTGGTGTAAGATGTCAGGGCGTTCATAGACGCAGGCTGCGCCGTCATGGGACTCATACTGGGGCTCAGGGCTGCGCTCATGGCGGTCATTCCTGCGCCCATGCCGTTCATGGCTCCGGTGCCCGGTGACATCCCGGTCATGGAGGGACTCATGCCCGTGTTGACGTATGACATGTTCATGGAGTTCGCTGACATGTTGGCAGTGGTGCTCATGCCGGACATGCTCATGTAGGTGTTCATCGAGTTCATTCCCAGGCCCGTGTTCATGTTGCCAACCGAGGTGTAACACTGCCGCAGAGGGAGAGAAGCATTCATCAGTTCCATTTGGCACAAACAGAAGAGTCAGGCATTAACTGCACTGAGTAAAAAGAGCAGACTTTTCCTTTAGGGTAAATAAAATTGGAATAATAGCTGTAAATTAAAATAAGGCCATGACATCAGAGTTAATTTATTAACCGCCTATCATTTAAATGGACAGTGCATTTATTTAAAACGATTGTAAATTAAAATAAAAATGATTGTACACAGTAGTGACAATTATGTTCTGTTAGGGCTTATAACAAATAATCCTGATCAATAATGCGCTAAAATGTGGTCTGCACTTAAGACTGTGCTCTCACAACATAGCGACTGCATCATAAATATTTGAATCCATCTCCGCAAAAGTAAACTGCTCAATTGTGTGTTGAGTAAAAACATGAGAAAATGAGCAGATTAATTAAATATATGTATAGATTTAGGACATTATAATCCGAGTGAAAAGTTTCCAGCCCTACATGTCAAGCAACTTTGTTAGGATAGAGCGCTGCGTGGAGATGGGGGAGGATTTGGAGGCGCCTCAAGTCAATATTTGATCACAAAGTTAATATTATCTCAGGGCTAATATTGAGTTGTATAAAATGGGATCGGCTTTAGACAGAAAAAATATATATTTAAGGTACCCACCTCGGGCTCTCCGTAGTAGGTGCTCCAGTCGGTGTGTTCGTGTCCTTCCATTTTAACTGCTCCAAGCATCATGGAGGACTTTCACAAAGCGTCTCCCAGCAGAGGAAAAGCCAAAAGTGTTTCTTATAAAAGGTGACTGGGGACCACAGAGTGTATTCGGGTCGTCGTTGTGTCCCTTCGTGAAGGACTGGCGCATGTGTGTCTTATGGAGCCAGCCGTGAGACGCGTCTGTCACTGACTGGAGTTGAAATGACGCTCCGTGCTGCCTGTTAACGCTGTGATATAGCTCTGAGCGCTAGGCAAGCCTCCAATCCCTACTTCTACGCCTTGGGCCCTATTTGAATAATCTCCTCGCACCTAGGCGTGAGACTCCTCAAGCTTCCCCCCCCTCCCCCCTCACCCCAATTGTACACCTGCGCTGACTGAAAAGAACAGTTTCATATGAAAAGCTTCATTATAAACTAATCTTATTGTATTTTGTCGAGGGCAAAAAAGAGCTATAAAAGGAATGTTTGGCGGTCTGCCTTGGAGAGCTTTTCATTACGCACATCCTCCAACGTGCTCCTTCCACTTCAAATGACCAGAATTCATAATCGGCATTATTGCATTACACTAAGGCAACATATGACCTACAAATGAACAAGTCTCCACCATTTTTCATAAATCATAAAGAACACACACGAATATACCTGGTTGAAATTAAAACAGTCATTTCATAATAGTAGTATCCAGCCAGTGTTTTGATGCTATAGACTAAAAAATACCAGATCTTCAATGAATAAAATTATTCAGTTCACAAATTGAACTGCATTATTTTCTCTTTGATTTTTGCGCCTTAACCTGCAGATGAATGGCATATGGCTGATGTGGGCCTGAATAAGTGTAAAGTGTTGTGCCTTAATTGTCTCCTTTATTTATGTTATCTGAGTACTTTTGGTAAATGTGGTTATTATAACACTAAAGCCCAATGTAAAATACACCAGGGCACTGTTTTCTCCTTTTAATGATCAAACAAGGTGTATCGACAATACAAATGCTTTTGTCTTCAGCAGTGTTTGCCCCACTTTCCAAATGAATCTGACCAACATTTGCAAAAAGGTGTGATTTGAACCTGCTTCTTTAACCTGTGTGTGTAATTAGCTCTGACTGTGCCAGACGCAGCTTTACAGCGCCCTCTCTCGACTACACGTCCCGCTTTGCTTTGTTGTTTGCCACACAAAAAGCAGCTTAATTCTTTGAAATCGAGCGTCTCTGAAGCGTTTTGCGTGGTCTTATTCCGTTAAAATCGTTTTTATGTGTTCAGAATGAAATAGATCTGGCAATGATTCAGTCAGCTAAAGGCGCAGGCGAGGATTTAAATCACCAAACTCATTTTACGCATCGCTTTATTTTCCAACTCAATTTTAAATTATGTATGTGCTAATTTAAAATATAATACGCACGATGGGAAGAGTGTAGATTCTGATCATATCCGGCTTTATGAATCCCTTTAAAGGTTTAACTCAATATTTTGATAGTCCACCAGCAGTAATAGACATGCAGGGCCTGCAGTGCCGAGGCCCCTGTTCGTCTGTGTATCTGTCTGTCTCTGTACTGTATATTTGTATGACACAAACATCAAGGTGAGGCTGTAGTCCGGTGCCAGCCACGTGTCAGTAGTTGTACATCTATTTGACTGCATATTTACGCAAGAGCATAACTATCAGTATAGAGCCCCATTAGTAAAGGCGAGTAAACCTGTCTTGTTGACGAGGGACTAACAGAGTCTGCTTAACTTGGAAATGAGATCATGAGAAAAAACCTGTGTGTGTTTGAGGATTGGGGATTGGCACAGGCGCAGGCTGGAGATGCAAGCGGTCAAGTCTATTTTTTGGCATTATATTTAGATTACATTTTCATAACCAAATGGATGGTATTTTAATTTATACATGGCTGATCTAATTCATGGTTCGTACGTGGTGGCGTGAATATTAAGCTTGCTTCTAATTTAAGCCAGTCAGGGTTCATTTATTCAGTTTGACCCCAGTGTCTGCTGCGTCAATGCGCACAAAACCTATCTGCTTTTTAATATACGCACGACTAAAAGTTATTAGATGTTTGTGTTGGTTACATAAGCCCGTATGGTGCTTCAATGTCAAAATGTTTTCCACAAGTGTGCAAACAGTGTGCAGCCCATACAGTCCTAATACCTACCTGGTAATTATTTATTTCATCTGTTCCTTATGGGTTTTAGTGTTTATGGTCTGAATTAAAAGCCCAGCTCGACTTTATTCCACTTACTGAGGCCAAATTCTCAGCAGTATTTTAAAATGGTCCTTGACCTGTTTGACATTCTGTTCCTGAATGAGACATGTTGGTAATTCCAGGTTTAATAATTAACCTTCCAGAGTTTTGTCACCAGGGTGAAGGTCACATTTTGAATTTAGTCAAAAACAAAAACTTAGACTGGTTCTGATGGGGGACTCAACCTGCCTGTTCTGTATGTAGTATGTTATACCCCAAACATAATTATGATTCTTTTTTATTAATACATCATCTAGTCTTCGAAATAAATTCTGTAACTATTGTAGCACTAAAGCCAAATATGTTTGCAGAAAAAGTATTTAGACTGTAGATGATGCTTTATATGTGACAGATAAAAACACAAATAAAATTATAAAAATGAATAAAATAGATACAAAAATCTGTACAAAATAATAGTGGACCTTCAACACAAACATGCACAAGCTGCATGGAAATGCAAATGGAGGTCAGATGAAGAGCAGCATCATATTTTACAATATTCAGGGAGAAAGAACACAAATACTAATGTGTTCATTTTAAAGTGTGCTGATTTTTATTCACCTAACTGTTCTCTAAAATTTCTTGCACAGCCAAATTAAGGTTTTGCCTGTGGATGATTAGGACTACCTTTTTTGTGCAAGTTTATATCAGCTGGCATGTGAAATAATGGCAAAATATACAAAAACAATTATTAGTGTCTAATTTCCCTCTTATTGATTACATGCAATTTAAACAGGAATAGTTCACTGACTGTGAGACTATCAAACTGGCTTTTTCAGTCATTGAATATGACAGGTTTTTGTATTTGTCACTGACATAGATATGCTCCAGTCCCCGCTCTGACCCTCCAAAGGACCAAGGACATGAATGAATACTATTGCACATATTGTGTATCATTTGCTTCTTATATCACATTTAAATGAAAAAGTGAAGGCACAATTGTCTGCCACGAAAGATATATATATATATATATATATATAGGACAGCCAGGATAGGATGAATGTACTACTGCATGTATTATGCATCCTTCTTTCCCTGTATCACATTTCAATGAAAAAGTAAAGGCACAACAAAACCCCAGTGACTTGTTTTCACTAACAACCCTCTCATAGCTACACTTGTGCTTCTCTGAGGCCTAATTTGTCACATTGTTGATTAATTAAGCTCCATGATGGTTAGTGTTACATTTCACACATTCAGGTGTCATTCCTTCAATGGTTATGACAAGGACAAACACAAAGTGATGAAAGTTTAATTAGTGAGTAGAAGAAGTGAAAGTGCAGCACCTGTGTGAGTAAGGACCTGAGGTGACACCAGAGCCCTAAGGCATTGAGATCTTCAGAAGCTGTTGGCAGCTGATGGGAGGTTTTCCTAGGTGCAGGTTTGGGGGCAGGACACAGGGTTCAGGAAGGCGGAACTCTCAGAACATTCCTTTAAACACCCAGGAGTTGTTGGCAGGAATGTGTTACCTTTAAGTTTCAACTTTCAAAGTAAAGATTTCAGAAGATTCACCTAAGAATGTCCCTTTCAATGTTTGGAGTTGTATCTTTGTAGAAACACAAAGCCATACAAAATAGGACAGGGCAAAGGGTTAAGCATGTAATTCATCAAAATAAAATTAATAACCAAAGAGTCTTCCTCTCAGAAAGTGCTGGAAAAAAAATGTTTGCTGCCAACTTGCCTGTGGTGACAGTAAACATTCCAGAGCCGGGCTGGAGTTTGGACTTGCCATTATCTGCCACAGCTGTGACAACGCCTGTTGGCCACAGGTTTGTGGCTGGCCACACAGTGTTTACCTGGAAATGAATCTGAAAAGCAACTGGACTGGGAAGGCACACAACCCAGCTAAATAAAAACTGAGAGTGGCTATTGCAACGAGATGCAGTGGGAGGGAGTCCAAAGTTATTGCACTGGCCCCAGTGGGTCAGGGAGCAAACACAGGCGTAAATGGTCTAAGGATATCCTCAAATACGCACCTTTTGATATTGAGAGGAATGTGGCTAGGAATGCCACTCAGTATGTTTTATGTTGACTGTAGCTAGGGCATTGCAGATTCAATACTTTCCTCTTGTCATGGTAAAGGGCCTGATGTTGACCGCTGCCCTTCATTTATCAAATAAGGTGACAGTTTATCTATAGGACCACAGGAGTAGAAAGAGGATGGTGGGATCCTCAAGAAATGCACAGATCAAATGACACTGAAGAATGTATTAAGAACTCACATGCTTAAAATCAAAGAATCTGTTTCATCAAGATATTATTCAAAATTTAAATTTATGTACATGTGCATATATACTTTAAGGCGCCTTCTGGTGGTACTCCTAAATGTGCCCTAAACAGCATTAAACCCACATCCTGGCACAGATCTACTTAAGCCATGATTCCTTGTCATTGCCTGAACTTTCTAAGACAACGTGGTTAGGATGTGTATTAGAGCCAAAAGATTTAATATCACCAAATCAGCACATTGTTATTCATTAGTGGACCAACTGCAGAGTCAATACACATTTAATCACAGACTGAAGGCAATTAAAGCAGGAGGGGGGCAGTAGTGCTATGTTAATTAAAGTGCCAGGCTCCCATGGGAAGCTCCGTGTCTAAATATCACTACAATCATGCCCATGCCATAATCCATGGTGAGCTATTGCCATTCACATTCTGCCACCATGCTGTCAGATCCCCGTCAGTGTAGACAAGAGGGTAAACCTGGTCTGATGATTAAAAAGGTCTTACCTCCATGACAGGAACATTAATATATCTATATATGTATTTTAATAAAACAATACTTAAATGCAGCTTAATGCTCTAATCTTCCCAAAACTTAGATACAATATAATCTTCAGTATAGTTGTTCTTCTGATTACCACCATTTTCAATTTCCTCAAATCTACTGGGCTGCAACCATCTGTAAGAAACCTCTTGAGAAAACATGCACACACACACACACACACACACACCCCCACACACACTCACACACATCTTAGTTCTACATCTGAAAGAGGCTTTTGGTCCATTTCCTTTTTCCATCAGTCAGTCACTGAGGTTCATATCTGCTGCCGTCTTATCTGTATTCCAGGCTGATGGGGAAATTCAAGTTTGGGATTACCTCTGACTGCTGACCCGAACCCATCATTTCATTATCCTCATGCTTTAAAGCGGCATACAACAAAATCTCACACTCTCTTGCGCAGGGGCACGTTGCCGGCATATCTAAAAACCCCTGTGTCTAAATGCTATCCTTGTTTCGTATGCATGGGATAGAAATTAAAGGCTGATAGTGGAGAATTTATATCTGGTCTACATTAGAGGAGAGCCTATATCTTCTGTCAGGCAGTTGTCTTCTTTCTGTATGGACTGAGGGCCCATCCATATGCAGATGACTCATTTGTAGTGTTTACCGAGGAGCATAGAAGGGGTCGACAACTCATGAAGAGGGCTGAAAAGAGGCTGCCTACGTGTCACCCCAGGAGCCTGGTGGTAAAGCCTGTCCCAGAGCAACAACATAAGTGTCCAATCTGTGTTTGCTTACCCGTGGACACCGATGGCTGAGTCCTGGCCTGGGCCCGTAAATTGTGCCTTTTTTACAGGCCGTGACAGCTAACAGGCTATTGGGAACAGAGACCCAATGACACAGCCACTCAACAGATTAGCACCTCATCAGCCTCCTGCAGCTTCGAACAAATACAGCCCCTGCCTCCTTTAAGACACAATAGGGTTTCCAGCGCTAAACAGCCCCCTGCCAAGAAGCCCCCCGCCCTTCTTTGCCACAAAACTTTCTGGTCTGGCCTTTCGGGCCACAGCTGCATCAAGGGGTCCTTCCCTAGTCCCTGGCCCACCCCGACCCCAATTGGCAAGATGTGTGTATTTCAGGTGAGCAAATATTGCCACTTGCATGAGAGTTCAATGGCCAGCCCTTTCAGAGGGGGTTGCGTATTGCACCCGCCTGCTTTGCAACAGGAGTACATGTGGCCTCACACAGCAACCAGTCCAATGGATGGGTCAGGGGAATTCTGCAGGCACAGCTGGAGTCAGCAAATCAAACATACCTTTAGCTCATCTGCATTTTCCCAGAGCAGGAAACCAGTTCCAGCTTTCATTTCCTGTCACTGCAGCTTTTACAACAAGAGAACAACTACAAGTGTCTACAGCCACCACACACATAGATCTGACCTTTTTTCCACCATAAACAGTCTAAGCTAAAGCGATGACCGAAAATGATCCTGTTAAGAGAAGATACAGATAGTTTTCAGAAGGTATAGGGATGAGGGATGGCTTTAAAATCACCATGGCTTTACATAGATGCATGTGTATCTATGGGTATAAACATGAGTACATATGAATGTATACATACTGTATGTGTGTATGTATGTAGATGTAGGTGTATTTATGTGTATTATGTATATACTACTTGTGAGTGTGTTCAGTATATAGGTGCATGCAAACACAGCTCTGGAAAAAATAAAAAGAGCAAAATAATAATTTAGTATAATATTCTTTATATTATGCTGTGTATTATATATATATATATATACACACTGCATTATATATATATATATATACACACATAATTTGTATGCACGTGTGAAATTAATTTGCTTTATTCTTTAAACTACAGACAACATTTCTCCCAAATTCGAAATAAAATATTGACATTTAGAGCATTCATTTGCAGAACATGACAAATAGTCAAAATAAAAACATGCAATGTTTTCATTAATACTGCAAAGAAAACAAGTTCATATTCATTTTTAAAACAACACAACATTCATGCTTTAACTTAGGATATGCAAAAATAAATATTTGGTGAAATAACCCTGATTTGCTTACTTTTCCTCATTGAATAAGATTTGGGTCAGGTGGTCACCTAATCAGTACCTCATCAAGTTGAGATGTGGCCTGTGCAAGAATTCAACATTCTGGATTGGAATGACTGTCATACATGTAGAGATGCTGATTTCATTTTAAAAATGCAGTTTTCTCTATTTTTTTCCAAAGGCCTATAAATTAGTGCTTGAAAACACGTTGATATATGATATGTTCCAATTGTATATACTGTGTAATGATATATTATACAATATATGGGAGTGTATAAAGTTGCAGATTCAGGAATTAAAGTAAATTGATGTAGATAATTACAGTAATGCAGGAGAGATAGGATTACATACATGTATATTTTATCTTGTCCCGGCCTCACAGTACTTTGTTTAGTTTAGTATATTTCTCCTTAGACCCATCCTGCTAATGCATTTTTTCACCCACTTAATATATTTTTTACTTATTCATTGAACTAATCTACATTTTTTGTTTTGTCATCATGTCTGAAATAAATTTAGTCTATCAGTTCCCTTTATTAAAAGTAACAGGTACCCGCTAAAAGGATTTGACCAATAGATTATTCAAAGAGTAATCTAATATATACTGAGTGATATACGGTAATACTGAGGTTAATAATATTCAGATCACTGTGAAAAGCACTGTAACAATCCTTGGGGGAAGGAACTACTAGTATTAAAACCATTAAAATTAAAATATACATGAGCAGAATATAGCTGCATACTAGAAGACTGTGGTTCCTGGTCTAAGAGATGAATGTGGCTGCTGGCGTATTCATTTGTCACAAGTGTTAATGTGGAAAAATCAGATAGGAAAAATAAATCGTGTGCCGTGAGATTGTGTTAGAGACTGGAGATAGAGTGTTTCTTTGGCCTTATGCCTTTCTTCAAGGACACTAAAAAAAAAATGAAGTAACACTCTGACCATTGCGGTATTCCAGGAAGAGGACGCTGCAATGATTATTTTTGGTATTCTTTAGTAATGGCACATTTAGGGCTTAAAACATCACATTATGTAATCATGACACTTTTAAGTCATCCGATCACTTCTCTTTTTATTTACTGGCCACGGCTTAAAGACAGAGTTGACAAGATGAAAGGCCACCAGCTGAATTCTGCACCAACAGGACCCCCAGATACAGGCCAAGACCACAGCTAAAGAGTACAGGGCCAGCTTGGGTAAAGGCTACAGGCCTGGCTGTGTATTGGGCCATAAGATGATGTGTCAGCAGCCATGAGGACCACCTTGATCACCCCTGGAAGCTAAACACAAGTGTAGGTAGCTGTGTCCAGGGAGTCCTTCTCTGCCATCACAGTGAAATGGAGCTGGCCCAGAGAGCAAACAAGATCTCTCCCCATCTCTTCCAAGCCCAGACCAACCTTGTCTGGGTGATGGGTTTTTCTGTTGTTCTGTTTGTTTGCTTGTTTGGTCTGGAGCCCATGGATACCCAGCATGGAGTAGAAAGAAGATGCAGAGGAACAGAGGACTGACAGGAGAGACGGAGGGGGGGGAGCACGATCCACAGACCTCCCCTTGAGGTGACGAGAGACCTGCTGAGAAGCTACCAGGCAAAACTGCTCAACAAATACACAGACACAAGGATCACGGAAACAAAGACTGATTGCTGTCTCTGATCTTTCTACAGATGTTGTTTTCAACACAAGTCTAATCATACAGTACTGACAACATGTCAATTTAATACTGACCCTTCAAATACAGGTCACATTTTGCACCAAAATTATATATTTAGGGGTACATGAAACAGTTTCCAATAAAAGTGAAAAGTTGTTCCAATGGTATTTGAGTTTAAACAAAATATATAATTGCTTTAATAATAGACTTAAGATATCCAGTTTGCTGGGATAACAAATGTTAACATAATGTTAGAAATTTTTCACACTGATCTCTGCATGATGATTTAACTCAGACAGTGACACCTCCTGGCAGCTTAGAGAACTGCTTTTCCCATCAATACAAACAAAATGTCATAAGAAAATAGTGTGGTGACATACAGTATTACTGGAAAATATTACTTTTAGAACCTGGCCCCTGTGTCATTATACTCACAATCAGGCTTATCTGTGTGTCTGTTCATGCCTGTAATTCAAAATCTGTAGCACATTTAAAGTAAAAAAAAAAACCATACAAAGTCTCCATCATATCACAAGATAGGACAAAAATAGTCTGCAACAGGACATGGATTGTAGAACTTTTTTCAAGTCTATTCCTCACACATTTCTGGTCAATTTTTCAGAAATTTAAACAGCTATTGAGCAAAAAGTGCCCCAAAATCTGTGCAAAAACATTGCATGTATTCATGTATTCATGAATTCATGTTGTAGCGTTACTTTGAAGAAATATAGATACAATTTTTAAATGCTCCTGAAGTACACCAAATCCAAATCCTGGTAGTATGTTTTAGCAACTAGATTTTTAAGATCCATACACTGATCAGTTATTACATTATGGCCACTGACAGGTGAAGTGGTCATAATGTCAATTTTCTTATTCCAGTGGCACCTGTGAGTGGGTAGGACATGTGAGGCTACAAGTAAACATTTAGTCCTTCAAGTTGATGTGTTTGAAACAAAAAAATGGGCAGTGTAAGAATGAAAGAGACCTAGACAAGGACCAAACTGTGATGTGAAGACAACTGGGTCAAAGGATCTCCAAAACTGCAGGTCTTTTACAGTGGTCCTGGTCCTGCAGTGGACAGAACCCCATGAGGAAGGACAACTGGATCTCAATTCAGTAGAACATCTAAGGGAACTAAACATTGCCACCCCATAATGTTGTGTAGATCCCCCCTTTCAGAACAGCTTTAACCCAAGACATGAGTTCTATAAGAGTCTGTAATAACTGGCAGTACATTACACATTAGACATTATAGTGACACATACTTCATCCTGTAAGTTGTGAATTTGGGCCTTCATGAATCTAACCTGTTTTCACAACATATTTTACAAGTACTCAGTTGGATTGAAATCTGGTTGTTCATCCCTTGACCACTTTGCCGGGGTACTATCCACTGCAGACTAGAACACCCAACAAAGATCTTTGTACAGGACAATGACCCGATTATGTACCATCATTATTTGTTTCTTGTCAAAGTTGCTCAGATTCTTACTTAGTTTGCTTGGTTTGTTGCTTTCTGGAATGATATAATCAACATTATGACCACTTCACTTGTTCGTTGTAATCTTGTGACTGATCGGTTTACATTTCTTTTAGTTGCAGAATAATGGAATTATTTTGTATAGTGAATATGAAGGGAATCCCTGTCTTCATAATGACAATGCAAACTCCTAACATGACAAAAATAAACTTAGCACCTGTGGCATGAAACTAACATTTTATTAATGGCTACGTCAGTATTATCAGAACGAGTTGTGTTGGTAAATGTACCAAGGCTGGGCTTTAAACTCTGATTTCAAAATAACAGTAAATAAATGTTTTAAATAAATGGTTTCGATAAAGAGAAAATATATTTCTCTCATCACTGTGTACACATGAGTTTTTCTGTTTTTTTATTGCATGTTTTTCTAATCTATGTACAGCCAGAGGAGGGAGACATTGCTCTCTTTTTCCTGTAGGGACTCATTTTTTTAAACTACTTTAGATACAACTCTTTCATCAATGTATCTTTCATTTGAACCTACATAAATGTTTCATTCTTTCAGCGACTTCAACAGCGCTGTTTTTGCCTGCACAGCATCTCTCCCATGAAGGTTAATGGGGTCATCTGACCTCCACATCTTGAAATGATTCAGATAAAAAAAGCATAGTATTGAATATCATTTAGAGGAAAAACGCAGTATGTTCAGCTTCTCATCAGTAGCTATTAGATAATATGATGTCTTATGGTGGTCAGCCAGTATCTCAAGTAAGCAAAGCACACTTCAAAGATGTGGTTATATTATTGACAGTTGTCTTTTCTTTGCAGTTTATACTGAACTGTGCCTCCAACAATAGGTCTATTCAGAAGTATGTTCCAGGAATACGATTTTTTATTCATATGGCTGGACTTGAACACACTTTTGATATTTCAAGGGCTTCCATGATAGCATTTATCATGAAAGATTTCAAAGTCTTCAGCAAACCCCCACATCACCACCACCCTCTTTAACTATGTCATTACTCTTTTGTGGTGTGCGACTGGCTGGGCAAACAGCTCGGTGTGGTGCAACAATCACATCCAGCTGCTGAGAATGGGACCTGACATGTGAAACCACTATGCACTCGCTCAGTCTTTATGATACAACTTATTCCACAGAGTAAACCAGGCCTGCCGTGCACGCTCAGTATACACTCAGAATGTACATATTGTTAAGGAACAGTCATAACTAGACAGTCATTCAGAAGTTTAAGGAGCCTTATTTCAGTTAAAAAGTCAGGTTTTATTCCATTGTTATGTACTGAAATATACAAAACACTGACACATGCCAATCCAGCGGCAACAAAGACAGAAAAAAGACAACAGGAAGAAGGAACGTACTCCCAAAACACATCAATAGCTGTACTATGAACTCCCATGTGAACCAAATTGTAATATATATTTTCAGACTCTGTCAACCATCCAGACTGATATAATGGTTCAGACAACTTAATGCACACATGTATCTTTCAAGGGAAATCAACACTGATATTTTGTTCCAGGTAAAACAGAAGTTGGCCATTTCAGATTCATATAAAGAATCAAAACACAAATGCCATATTTAAAAACTACTACAAAGGTACAGAAATACGCTGAAAGAAGCATGATGCTCTAACATAGAGTCCATGCTGCACATTGCTGGTTTTAGCGTCAGGTTGAACAGTTAAAAATTGGCTCCATTGTTGCATTTACCAACAGTTCAGAGTTATCATTTTGTAACACAGAAAAAAAATCACAATATTAATTTAAAAGAGCTTGGAATGATACAAAAGAATAGTTGTATGTTAGAATATTTGGTCATTGTTTGATGGACGCCCTGCGATGAACTGGCGACTCATCGAGGGTGTACCCTGCCTTCGCCCTAAGTCAGCTGGGATAGGCTCCAGCATCCCCCCAACCCTTGCGAGGATTAAGGGGTAGAAAATGGATGGATGGATGTTTCATGGACTGTATTTCTGGGGAAAGCTGATAAAACTTGCACAGTATTAGCTTTCACAACTCATTCTCTAAAGAATAGAGATATGGACCAGCTGGGGTTAAAAACAAAAAAAGATTCAAAGCAGCCAATTTTGTGTGAGTTGTGTCACTTCTGCTCTAAACACTTCAGAACCTAAACTGGACAAGTGAAAATTGTAGCAGCAAATTGTATTTAATTGCTATGTTCTTTGTATATAGTGCAAAAATCTACCACAAATACTAAAACATACAAATAGATGTGAAGGTTCCAGTTTCATGCCAAAGGACAGTCTCACACAGTTCAGAAATGAGAATGAAACGCATGTGTCTGATCCCCAATGGACAGACTGCGAATCCCTTGTGAAAAGTGCCCTTTACTCCTGGGGAAGCACTTGTCCACTCTGGTCTCCTCTCAGCCATATTATTATTCAAATTGAACCAAAACTGTGAGTACACTAACTAAACTGGTATGGTCACTTTATGTAATTTACTTGTCATATTCCTTAATGAACCAAACTCAAGCAAACCCATGGAATGTTTTAATATTGTGCAATAGCAGAGAAGTCACTCTTCTCTCCTGAATGAGTCTTCATGCGTTACTGTGGCACGCATCCCCACCCGCCTACTGCTTATAGCAGGGCAAATTTTCTACAAGTTGCAAAGGGTTTTTCCAACTTTTAAGTCCCTGGAGGGCAATTCTCCTACTAATCTGCCCTCTCTGTTTCCACAACAAACAGTTCTGGAGGGAAAATCCACAGCTCTCAAAGATCCATGCAAAAAGTCCCTGGGACATTGCCTGTCCTCAATATGTGGAGTAATAATTCCCCTGAGCCACTAGGGGTCCTCCTCCATGTCATCCAGGTTGGGGGCCATGATGAAGTGTTTGGGGTAAACAAGGTTGTGCTCATCGGCATACTCCTCCCAGCGTGCGTCATCGCTCTCGTGGGTGATATAGCGCTCACCACGCCGCGTCTCAAACTCCCTGAGGTCTAGCCATGTCTGATAGTCCTGAGAAAAAGATGCCAACTTTAACATTCATTCTAATTAGTCCTCATCAGAAAGGAGCTATTCTGTCACAGTCTGAATAAGAATCAGCCCTTTAAATACAAAAACATAGGTCACCTGTAGCCACGGATGGCTGAGACACTTGTCCACGCTGTACCTCTTTCTCATCTTGACTTGGAGAAGATTGTTGATCAGATCGGTGGCTGTAAATGTGAAATGCGAAGAGTTTCATCATTGAATGCACTGAATATAAACAGCTGTTTACATTAAGCATATGACTTTCAAAGTTTTAAGAAAGAGACAGACGACCATGCATAGGATATATAAGAGCTGCTTCAGCATCATCATCTCCATTGTTTGTATGATGGAGACAGACAGCTGCTGAGATACGAAAGTGACTCATTTTGAACACACACAGAATGTCAGGCAGACCAGACAGGTGGGTGGGAAGAATCAGTTTGACACTGAATTAAGCAGGCCAACAAGCAGTTAGATCAACCCCACATACCCTCTGCTGAAATGTCCTTCCACGGTGTAGGGGGGTACATGAAGGCAGCATTCTGGATCTGGTCATTAATGTCCTCATCCTCATTAAAAGGGAATGTCCCACTCAAACTGACATACACAATGACTCCCACTGACCACATGTCTAAGGAGCGGTTGTAGCCTTTACTGCGCAGCACCTCTGGAGCCAAGTAAGCTGGAGTTCCCACTACCGACCGCCGGAATGACTTCTCACCAATTATACGAGCAAATCCAAAATCACAGAGTTTTACCTGTGGGAAGACAGACACACTGGTCAACATACATCACATATACACACTTATTTGGACATATCCTTTTCTTTTTTCTATTTTACCTGAGGAAAGGGCTCTGCAGAGGCTAGTAGTACGTTCTCAGGCTTTAAGTCACAGTGAACAATGTTTTTGAAGTGCAGATGTCTCAAGGCCACCAGGATCTGTCACAAACAAAGCAAATAGATAGATTTAACTCAAAAAATCCAGATGAGAAAACTCTAAACTCTATCATCTAAATCAGGGGTCGGGAACCTTTTTGGCTGACAGAGCCATGACAGCTACATATTTTTAAACGTATTTCCGTGAGAGCCATATAATATTTTTAGCACTAAATACAATTAAATGTGTGAATTTTTAAGTAAAACCTGCAATTTAAGAATATAATAAGTCTCTGAATTTATTCTTTTTAATAACATACCGTTAAAACCCTTTAACACCGAGAATGTCGGCGCAGACACATTTGCGCATCACTTACCCGGTGAGGCAAGCCCTGAGCGGGCTCTCGCTTCTGCCGTCAAGCGCACGGCCGCCGCGGAGCAGAAGGGCAAAAGCTCGTTTCATCTAGATTTTCAGTATGAATACAGACCATGAAAGTGTGGCCTCCGTGGGAGGTTTCTATCCTCTCTGAGGTCGCCTTAGGACACCTGTGTCACCGTTTGACATGTGTATCGTTCCAGTCAAACTCCCCACCTGTCACTGTCCCTGGAGCGGGTCATGGGCAGCTGGGTGCTTAACGCCAGAAGCGGTGGCTCGCCTCCCCGCCTCACCGGGTAAGTGGCCCGCAAATGTGTCG
>JAQQAE010000270.1:9008-36860 GCA_029823295.1 Pseudamia nigra
TACTGTTGGAGTGTATTACGCACCACATGCGAGTGTGGGTGTGGGTGTGGGTGTGTGTGTGTGTGTGTGTGTGTGTGTGTGTGTGTGTGTGCACTCTCTCCGAGTCCATGTATATGCCGTCCACCTCGTTGTCGTCCCACTGCTTATGGGCAGCGTCCACCCACAGGCAGCAGGGTTTCCCTCTGTGCACTTGTTTTTTGTGTCAGATGTCTGTGAGTCATTGCCCTCACCCCCACCCCCCACTCAGTGCCAGTCAACAGATTTTGAACATCCTACATTTTAGCATTTTTTTGTAGAACAGCTTGGGACTGTTATATATATCCTCTACGTATCCACAATTTTACTTGAGGTTTAAGAGGAAAGTCTTAAGTCCCTTAAACAACACAACTCACGGGTGGTTCAGTTGTTTCAAAACTCAAATTTAAATCCACAGTTTTCTAAAGCAAATAGAACAATAACAGTATTCCCACGTAAATATAAAACATGGCTATTACAAACTGCAATCCCAATGAAATTTAGATGTTGCATAAAACAGCTAAAAACAGAATACATTAATTTGCAAACCTTTTTCAAACTGTATTCAATTGAATTCACTTCAAAAACGAGATGTTCAGTGTTCAAACTGAAACGTTATTGTTTTTTGCAAATATTCACTCATTTTGAATTTGATGCCTGGAACATGTTTCAGAAGAGTTGGGACAGGGTCAAGTTTACCACTGTGTGGCATCAACTTTCCTTTTAGCAACACTCAATAATTAGGAACTGAGGACACTAATTGTTGAAGTTTTGTAGGTGGAATTCTATGCCACTCTTGCTTGATGCACGACCTCAACAGTTTCAACAGTTTCAACAGTTTGGGGTCTCCGTCTCATATTTTGTGCTTCATAATGCACCACACATTTTCAATGGGAGACAGGTTTCGGCTGCAGGCAGTGAATTGTAAATTATTCCCATGATAACTTGAATATTTCTCCTTGGTTAGATGTTGTCATAAATATCATGGTGTCTTGGGCTTGAATATCAAAATGAGTGCTCTTTATATGTGATGTAAACAAATCTCCTCATAAATATAGAGAACGTGCAAATGCAAAGTGCAGTTCGAACTCAACAAACAAAACAGAGCTCTCATGCTGCACAGGTGTTACAAATTTCATTGACTTGGGCTCCATCCTGTCTAATTGCCGAGGAAGCCATGATCGTGAGGCTGCATGTATTAGCGCCAAGAAACGCAGGTAGTTCAATGAAATTCAGCCATTAATTTTATTATTTACATGTGTGCTTTTCCTGACGTGTCATGCAAAAATGTCTCGCGTTCATTTGTACTGCGCAATTAGTCCTATTGTTTCTCCACCCTGTAAAAAATCTACTTATCTAGTCCTTTGTGGGGTTTTTCTGTATGAATAAATCTCACGAACCTGAATCTGAACCCAAGCCCGTCACAGCTTTCTCACCATGAGTTTCAAATCAGAAAAATTGGCTTTTCCACAAATATTTTGACTTGTCACAGCAGGAAAAGCCCAGGTGAAACTAATATTAATGATGGCTCAGTTATAGCAATTATTGCAATGTGATGCAGCAATTAATGATGCTGTTAACATCTGTGCTTGCCTTAAAAAACACCTGAAAATAACTGTTCAGCTTCAGTTTCACACGTTTTTTTTTTCAGCCTGTAATATGTGTCTCTGAAATGCCTTTATTTGTGTGTTTGGTGTGAAGGGCAAGATCATAATTGTGTTGAAATTTTTCACTTAATATCAAGCAAAGTAATATACTTGTCACGGTCCCATATCTTTACACTTAAATTTATATTTTAACACTCATATCTGTCTATTAAAAACATTTGTAAGGGTATTTACAAAATGAAGTGTATTTATTTGATTTATTTTCTTTCTGACATCCTCTTCATTATTCTGCCCCACACTCTGATTTCACTGCAAGATGCCATAACACTCACATTTCAACAGGAAACACTGATTAACTTAACCACAGGTAACCTGATATGACCATGGGATCATATTCTGGCACAAGGCTATGGAAAATTGCACTTTGTATTGTCTATTTTCTGAAAGAAGGTGAAACTGTTATGAATATTGTCAGTTAGCACATGGGGTGGGGCTAATTTTAGCTTAAGTATGCCTTTCCCCTGTTGTCCGTCTTGTGTGGATATCTCAAGATTAGTACCATTGAGCCAGTTTTTTGACTGCTTTTATTTGACATCACAGAGTTTATGTAAACCTGAAATTTGAATTTTAAAAATTACTTTTGCACTATGAGACGTTTAAGGAATGACATTAAAGCTCTCCTGTCGGACTAAAATGCTAAAATGTGCTGCGTGGTGTTCAAAGACCTTGTTTTTCCTGGCAATTTGTCTATCATCCAATGTTGTGATAACATTGGGTTGATGGTGCACAATTTCGTGCCTTCACCTTCATCTGTGCTGTAATAATTATACCCTTTCAGCAACATTGTGCCCACATTGTGGGTAATTCTCCCAGCAGAAGTCAAACTGGGACCCAATGTTGCAGTGCCTCAGTGTTAAAGGGTAAAATGTCCAGTTTCACTGATGCTGTGTTAATGTTGTGCTGTGTTGATGCCTTCTCTCCCCGGCTGGAAGAGCCCGGCTGGGCCGGCTCCTCCTGAAAAAAAGCCCAGGCCCAAACGAGTGAGGATCTCCATGGCGGTAAGATTGTCTGCCGCCTAGAGACTGTTGCCTAGTAACCGTTGCCTTGCAACAAGCACATAGTGAGTGCGGAGCCTAAATATTTGTGGTGCACCATCCAAAGTGTTAGAGTGGCTTTGCAGAGAAAGCAAGAGGGAAGTGTGAGAGGAGTGGGGCGGTTGTTTGTGGTTTAAAGGTTGAATTATCCCTTCATCATGAGTGTGAAAGAAAATATTTAATCAGTTGTTAATGCCTGATTTGTGTGTGGCTGTTTGAACTCTCTGATGTTCAGTGATTTGTTTTATGGTGGATGATATTTAAAAATTGTGGTCAGTGTTTTTATTGGAACTTTCTCTTTGTGCAGTGTTTTAAATGTGAACCAAACCTTTCTTGCACATTTACTTTCGAAACTAAACTTGAGTTAAAAAGTATACATTAACTTTTTGTGTTTTTATTTGCACAGCACACTCGCAGACATTCCTCATATTGCCCCATGAGAAATCTGTACATGTTCATACACGGCTACATAATCCATCAAATTTTAGACATGTCTCTGTGTGTAATAAAACTTTTTTTTTTTCAGGATTCCACTGAAGTGGAAGACTGCATGAGCCCAGCAGAGGTCAGGCGCTAATACCATAAGAAACATACAGATTTTAGTGAATTTTGATTGCTCAGTGTGATTTGTGACTTGTTTCGTCTCAGATAGCAGAGTGGGAGGAGCAGCAACTCGACAAACCAGTGGACTTCAAGAACTGCAAGATTGACCCCGCCCCCTTCCAGCTGGTGGAGCAAACATCGCTGCATAAGGTGTGATATGAATAAAAATAAAAGCCTAAATTCACAAAGATAGAATTAATGTCTATCATATTCTGAGCCAAAATTATAACTAGTAAATAAGTGACAATAAACTGTGAACCTTATTTATTATTTAGCATTATTTTTAGTCTGCTGGCTTCATGTCTCTGTGGTGATGGTGAGTCATCAGCTTCTCTTTGGCCAGAATTTAATATTTCAGTGGTTACCAGATTATTTTCCTTGAATATCTATAACCTTATGGATCAGATCAAATGCCACAGGTGTGATAATTTTATCATAAAAAGTCTGTAGATTGACAAGTAGTTCTGGTTTAATTATTGATCTTAAATATATGCTTAAATATATTATTGATCTTAAATAAATGCTTATCACAACTTCAAACCTCTGACAAGTAAAGAATCTGCAAATCCATGGTCACCAGCCACTCTCGGATACATAAAAGATGAGGAGTAGTGCTGACTTCAGTAATGTCTGTCTTATTACATGTAAAATATCAATGTGTGGGACCAAGTAATTCTCCCACCTTGTGGCTAAAGTTACTTTTGAAGGAAGTCAATGGGAATTACAGAGGACAATTTTGATGCATTATTTTTGTCTAGAACTATTTAATCAAAATGATTGAACTCAATGTAGTTTTCACAGTCCTGATCCTAGATACAAATATATGTGCCAATTCTGTGTTTGAGTCTGTCTCCTTTCCCACAGACTCACACCATCTTTTCTCTTCTGGGTCTGGATCACGCCTATGTGACCAGTATGGGCCGTCTGGTGGGAGTAGTTTCTCTCAAAGAGGTAGGTCCCTTCATAAGCTCCAGTTGGTCCAGAACTCATCTGCCCGCATCATCTCGAAAACTCCCTCCTCCCATCACATCTCCCCTGTTCTCCAGCAACTCCACTGACTACCAGTTAAATTTCACATCGATTTCAAAATCCTCCTCCATACTTTCAAAGCCATCCATAACCTCGCCCCTCTTTATCTGTCTGACCTCCTCCACATTGCCACCCCTACCCACTGAAAAAGCAAATTATTGTGTTTACTCACCTGACTGAGGTCTGATAGAGTTGGTGCTGTTTATGATTCTTACAGTTCATCTTGTTTTTACTTCCTGTTTTCTTGCTGCTCGTTGTTTCCAGTTGCGTAAGGCCATCGAGGGCTCAGTGACTGTGACTGGAGTGAAAGTGCGCCCCCCTTTGGCGAGCTTCCGTGACAGTGGGAACAGCACAAATGTCTCAGAGGTAACAGAACTCCACAAACTCTGCATCCGCCACAGGGGGCTCTCGTTGCCACGGGAACCTAACCGTCCTCTCGCAGAGGACCAGCCTGATCTGACATACAAAGAGATCCCTGTCGACTTCTCGGACCAATCAAATTTGCAGTTTGCAGCCAGCCCTGTTGACGTCACAAATGAGTCATCGGAGCTGGTGCACCCAGAAAGCCCCTCATTCACGGAGGACCAATCAGAATTCACTTTTGACTGCAGCCCCTCCCACACCGAGGAATCAGAACTGGCCTGTGACTATGACCCGCCCAGTCAAACTCTGGAGCCCGATGATGCAGAGCAAGAACTGGGGAGTCTGAACAAAGACCAATCAGAACCTGAGGGCAAGGTCAGCCCCGCCCTAACCCTAACCACTGAAGATCAGTCCGAATGATCAAAGGGGATCCATATGTTGCCTCATGAATGTCCGTGTTTTTTTTTTACGTTTGTCGAGGTCACTTTCACCTCAGAGTCCAGCCTAGATACCTGTGTTTATAACATTTTGGTATGAGTCAGTCAGTGAGAGCGAGCATGGGTTGATGTGCCAGTTTAGTATAGTATTTAAATTATTAAAATGTTGAAAAAGACTAGTGTTTTTTTCTGTTTATTGTCAACAATTCCTAAATCTCATAATGTGCAAAGATCTTGGCATTGATCAGGCTCTTAACTGGTCTATATAGTTCAGATTCAGACATGTATTTACAGCATTTCCAGTCCATACAAACAACTCCAAAAAAGCGGTGAATAAAATCAAAGGGTATACTTGATCTAAATGATGATATGCATACAGTTCTTAACAAATTTATTAAACATGTTGTATATGTCTCAAAGTCCACCCAGCATCAGAAAGTGCTTTTATGTGGACTTTCTTTCTTAGTGAGATCTTGTAAGTAAATGTAGCATTTAATCACTAAAACTAATTTTTCACTTCAGAAATGCAAGCAACTGCCATTTGACGTCTTCATTAAAAATGATAATGTGCTTATTAATTTAAAAACTGATCACAACAATAATCATATTTTAGCCATAATAATATACTTTTGGTTTAAAAGCTGGCACATTGTGAATCAACCATTACAGAAACACAACAAATGATTTTGATCATTACCGGTGTTGTTAATTTATTGGCGCTATACAAATAAAGATTGAATTGAATTGAATTAATTTAGGGCAGCTGTGCCTAATACACTTATTAAGCACTGTAAGTAAGCAATACAAATAATTTAAAAAGTAGTCTTATAATATGGATACTTTGTTCTGTACCAAGGTCATTTGACACCCAAGTCCGCTTTGACGTGCATCAGTGGTGGGACTTTCTCAGCTGTTGCATGATACAGTTTCTCATCCACTCGTACATGTGTGAAACATGAACATGATGTATAAACCTTGTCTGCTGTTACCTCCACAAAAATCTTCCTATGTAGACTGCACCTTTTTAATTGAAAATCACCACCCTGAATAATGCAGATATCCAGGAGTGGGGGCATAACTGACCAAAATGACAAAAAAAATTAAGAGACCACTGCAAAATGATCAGTTTCTCAGATTGTACTATTTATAGGTATGTGTTTGAGCAAAATGAACATTTTTGTTTTATTCTCTAAACTACTGACACCATTTCTCCTAAATTCCAAAGAGCATTTATTTGTAGAACATGGCAAATGGTCAAAATAAAAAGATGCATTGTTTTCAGACTCAAATAATGCAAAGAAAACAACTTCATATTCATTTTAAACAACGCATTACTCACATTTTAACTTCAGGAAGAAGTTTGGTTCAGATGATCACTTCATCAGAATGTCATCAAGTAGAATGAGGTGTGCTTCAACAGACACCAGAGTGAAATGCCTGTCATACATTTAGATTGAACACCTGCAGGTTAAGGCCAGGACAATGAGGGACAATGGGGGACGGGGATGACCATTATGATTTGTCATGGTACAGAAGTGGGACTAGTGTAAAAGTTTCATTATGTGTGTGAATTTACTGGGTGTTTGTTTTGCTTACAGAGCACGTGAGTTTTCTAGACTCCACTTAGCCTTAAGCAGTCTGATGCTGCTTACGCTGCTGTGGTCCATCAGCTGGTTCTTTAATCCAACAAATAAATGAACAAATACAATAAGTTCAGTCATGTGTGTCCATTGTTCTTGCGTCATAATCTATTTGATAAAATGCAAGCAGTTAGGCAAGGTTACACTGACCTTGACCTTTGACTATGGTCACCCAACATTAGCAGTTCATCCATGATTCCAAGTGAATGTCATACAAATCTGAAGACATTTTGTCAAACTGTTTCTAAAATAACAGCCAACAGGTGGACAGACCTATCAGGCATACAAAATGGACACATCTAAAAAAGACTTAATAAATGACCTACTACTGTGATAAATAGTAGAGTTTATTGAGAAGCAAGAATTCTACTTGTCTTTACAAATCTGCTTTTCTGGCTAATCAGTGTATGACATTAACAAGTCACTCTCAAACAGATGGATGCAACCCTTTTGCAAGCATTCTGATAACTTTATACTGTCTCTGCATCTGGTCAACTGAGCTGACAGTTCTATTCTAAAGACGGTGTTCAAACAAGTATTCGAGTTATTACCTGACGTAAAAGAACCAGTGCAGCTCGATAAAACTACTCCAGTAAAGTAAACCTCCTGAATGAAAATGTTGAAGAAACTAAAAAATTTAAATAAAATATTAAAATAAAAGCATTTCTTCACTTCCTAACTTTAGATTTTTATGTATGACTTAGATTATTAATAGTAAAGTTTTAGTGTTGGAGTCACTGAAATTTGTGAAACTAGGAAGGGAAGAAATTATCTAGAATATATCATCTTCTTTCCATTGCATTTTCCATTTTATCAATCTCAAGGTAACTAAAACTGGTCTAGTGAGGTAGAAGTCAGCACAATACAGGACTAAAAGTGCGTAGCTGCATGTCACCACTGGGTTAAGGATTTGTTGACCATAAGAGAAAAATCACTAGGCTTATCAGCTGTGTGTATATGCGGATGCTTGTGAGAGGATGTTTGACACTTCTTTCATGCTTAAATTGGGTTTGGACTTGAAAAGATCATTTGCCAAATTAACATCCTGTGAACATGACTCCAAATATCACAGGGAGAAAAAAAACCTGCACAGAGGCAAGTAGAGATGGAAGGGTCAAACTACAAACAACAAAAGCACACATGGGGAGTTACTCTAATGAGCACATGAAGCCGTGAGCTCAAACAACTACCTACTACTCATACTGAACTGATGCTGTGTCACGGGTCCAGTATCATTACAATACAGTGGTGTTGGGTCCATGTTGGCAGATATGCAATATATTTACATTAAAAATGCAGTAAAGATGGTTTATGTAACATCATTAGCTTGTCCAGTCTCCTCTGTTTACATCACATTATTTTACTTCATATCAGCCCCCGATGTTGAAAAATCCACTCTCAGCTGGGATCTATTGTTCACTGATGACAAAGGCAGCTTCCAAAGGTCCCCCAAGCTTGGTACAGGGCTCCAAATAATAATAAAGCACCCTGTAATTACCATCAGTATAATTTACTTTCTGCACATGTAGCCTTGTTTTGGCTTTAAAGGGGCTGAATCAGTAAGGGCAAAGCAGACAGTCAGTCCTGTCACGTTGGAAAATTCACCCATGAGTGTATTTAGAACGTATGATCTGCCTCTATATTTTGAGTAATGTGAATTTGCTGTCTTTGAAAACATGTTTCTAGCATGATAAGGGAACAGCACTCAAATGAAAGGAAGATACTATTGTACAGAGCACACATGCACGGACACGCCACATGTATGTGGCCTGTAGATATTTACACCATGATATGTATCTTTATGACAGAGTACATTTAATCCAGCCCGGCCTCTAATGTAATGTTGAGAAATGTAATTGCTGTATCAAGCACAGTGATAACCCAACAAGTCCAAAAAAATGATCGTAGCACAAAGTGTGTGAGTCCAGTTTCAAATGGATGTACTTTAGCTTCACGCAGTGATTTGAGCCATATTTCAATTTTATGATGCCACACCAACTCGGGCTCGTTTTCTGTCTGTGTGAACATTTGTGCGATAATTTATTAATGTCTTCATTTTTGTTTGCATTTAAAATGTGTAGTAGTGCTCGCCATATAAGATAACATATAAGGAGTTAAATGTAGAAAGTTTATAAGCTACTTTGCAGCGTATCTAGTTAAGCAATAAGTCTCTAGTATCTCCCTTTATATAGCACTGACCTGTATATGCTTTGTACATATGAAAATAAACGGATGAGATCTATGTTCATGCTATGTACATAGGAGAATTATGCATTTGAAATCCAACAGCCATTGTTATTTTTCAGAGAACATGAAATTGTTTTTGTACACGGGCGAATGATTAAATTTAAACAAAAACACCTTTGAAATGTCTGTAGAGATGTGTGTTTTCTTCCTGGCATATTTGTGGGAGAGGAAAAAAAGACAACAAATCTTAATTCAAAAAGTTTATATATGCAGGACATTCAGACATCCAGTATCAAACATAGGCCACCCCACATATGACATAGAATGACCCAGAAAAACAACACTACAAAATATCCATAGAAAACCAATGCAATAGCAACACGTGACTTGTTCACCAAACTGTACAAAACTCAGTTTGAACAACAGCTTTACATTCTGGTTGAATTCTCCAACACATACTGTTCACAGCAGCAAGAAACATGGAGCAAGATCAGTACGTGGAAGGCTCGGAGGATGAGACAGAAGGCAGCGAGTGGAGAGACGACTGAAGAAGGAGAGGAGATGAGGTGGAAGGAGTCATACAGTCAAATGGAGAACATATTATGTCATATCCAGAACCAACACAGACTCCATGGGCTACTTCACACTGCAAGCCTTAGGACTAAATTTGAATTTATTGTGCAAATCTGATTTTTTTTTGGCTGTTCACTTCTTGATTCAGATTCTCCACAGCGGAACAAAGACATCTAACAAAGCTGCTGCTATGATGAAGTCAGTGTTTATGGTTTCAGTTAAAACTTGATGTGCAGCAGAAGCCAAAAAGTATGACAGTGAAATAGGCCTAATGTTTTCACTTAGTCACTCCCAGCAGAATGTGATCACAACAAATGTTGCTCTAGAAGGAGTCACGTGAATTCTGTCTGATCAGAATGAACCCTTTTTGCAAAAAGTCACACTTGTATCTGATCTAGGACCACATATGGAAATGTCCCTGATTAGAATGAAAAGGTTTTAGAGTCTATGGGATTTGTGCGGTTCACACTGTTACAAAAACTACTGTTCTGAGTCACATACAAATACTATACATAAAATACAGACAAACCCTCTGTGACATCACTAGGTTTTCTGAAGAGCAGTTTGGGGCCCTACCAAGGAGCGTCTGCATGCTGCCATACTGACACTAGAGTAAAAAGGAGAAGCCTCTGGCATAGACACAACTGTCAATCAAATGGACCATGATCTTAATTATGGACAAATACTGGATCATTTAAATGGGCAAGTTATATCGAAATTCACCCCCCATAGAATGTTCACAGGCTATAAATCTATTTATTTCTGCAGTAAAATTGGGAATTTTAACATAAAACTCAACGGAAATTGACTCAATTTGGATTCAGCCCTCAGTGGACAGTGAAATTATTGCAGTTTATAACACATGCATTAAGCCCACAGCTCAGCCCCAGAGGTTGCTATTTGGTCACATAAGATAAGCTTCAGATTCTGGCCACTTTTGCGTGCAGTGTGAACGTAGCCCAAGAGGTTTAAAAATGGACAATAAATCACATCAAATACTCTTTCTCCTTCTTCTCATCTTCTTCTTCCCTCTCTTCTTCTTCGTCAAATGAAGCCACTCCAGAGGATGCGCGGTCAGAGAAGAAGCTCCTCTGGCTACAGTGCCAGAACCGAACCTCATGGAACACACTGCCTTCTTCCTCATCCTCATCCTCATCTTCCTCTCCGGGAGACTCGGAGTGAGAGGTGGAATAGCAGGAATCAAACCTGCTGCTTCTGACCCATGGCCTCCATTCAGGCTTGTGGTGGACAGAGACCTCACTGTGGTACTCCCGCAATGGAGCCGGTTGTTCCTCATCCACCCTTTCCTCTTCGTCCTCTTCTTCCTCCAGAAATGGACTCAGGCAGTCGCTGGGTAAAGTAGGTGAATTGGTCTGGGATAAATGTGGGCCACTGTGAGGTTGAGGCCGATTGCAGAACACACTGCTGCTGCTGCTGGAGCCGAGGGGGCTGCCAGAGGGTGGGACTTCCACATTGTCATCCTCAAGCTGGCGTGGTATTCCGGATGCATGATTGGATGTGGCAGTGTCTGAGGGAGGAGCAAAGAGTCAGAACACCTGGGGGCAGATAAATTATCGGGGGATGGATGGGAAGATGAGGGACATGCAGTCAGTGATGGTTCAGAAATGAAAAGAGTAAAGTGACAGGAGATGGAATGAACAAATCACTGATGGCAGTGGGTACCTGAGCTCTGCCTGGTAAAAGAGTGATTCTGTCCATTGGTGTTGGAGTCTTCATCATTGGAGTCCTCCTCATCATCATCTATAGACGCCCAGGCTCGCAGCTTGGCCTCTGCAATTGCAAATTGCTCTGCCACACCTTTTAAGGAAACAAAAAAATGGAAATCGATTAACTGAAAGATAAGATGAACCCTTTAAAAATATCAACATGAATGGTCAAAAGTGTCAACTAAAGCAGAGCTGAGCTGCTTTTACATTGCATTCCTCAGCTACAAAAATGTGAGACTGGACGGCACTACATTCCTCCAAATACTGATTTCTGAATTCTGGATCGTTTATTTAAATATGAGTTTTATCTTGCTTTCTTTGTATTATTCAAGTCATTTTCTGCAAATACATGATGTGCATGATGTGCATAAATGACATACATACATGCATACATAAATGAGAAATGTCAGTAGTGTCAATGATGATAAAATATCAATTTCTATAAATAGTATATCTATATAGCACAGCTTGCATATTTCGTACCAAACAGGCATTAGTCAGTAATTTATTATTATTATTATTAGGCCCAGCCCATACTTACCGGTATTATTATTATTATTATTATTATTATTATTACTCTGTCAGTCTACTTTTTTGATCTTTGTAATCATTTGTCCATCTCAAATCACCCTAAATAGCACCTTTATCATATTTTAAGGCCTAATAAATATGCATTGATGTAGTAACATGTTCCTTTTTATATTAAAAAAGATAAATGACCTCATCAAAACATGATAAAACACCTTCCTCCTCCAAGAATTCCTGAATTTTTAAAGAACTGTTTATTTGCAAAGTTTATTTTCCTTCAAGTTTCTACATCCCATGTGCATTCCTTACCCCAATTTTTGCAAAGTCTGATTTTTTATTTCTACTCCTCAGATGAACTCATAGAAAACTTCCTCTTCCAGCAGAAGATTGTAGACATCTGAATAAAGGAGCATGACATCATGCTTATTTTTGAGTGAATGAGCATTTTAATAAGCGTATCAGTGGACATGCCTGCTGATCAGGGTGTGAAGACTTCATATTGAGTTAATGTACACAGACTGCATGGGCTCGTCCACTCCCCCTCCCCTCTCACTCCCTCTGCTGATCAAACCATGTCGATGTCACTGCCGCTAGAGAGGATGAGTCACATCTAAACAACAGGAGCCGTTGTACCATTGGTGGGCAGTGAAGTGTTTTGTGAGAGTGTCTAATAGGCCACCATCTGCTGCCAAGACGAGCCGTCATGCAAGAGACAGCGCAGTGGGCGTGGCGAACCACTGACATTCAAGAGTTTTAGGGATTAGGTGCATGACAGAAGATGGGAGTTAGCCAGAAGATGAAGCTGGAGCTAAACCAAGCTAAGTAAGAGGATACACATGCCCACAAAAACAAACAGGTGATACAGCTGACGATACACGGTGTGCGTTCACGTGTACTTCTAACACACCGAATCTCTGAATGAATACCTGCAGCAAAGCGTGCCTCCTTCTCTCCTTCACTCAGATGGCAGTAGGAGCTGAAGTGTGAGTGGACAGCTGGAGGTGGGTCCACTGGTTTGGGCCAACCTTTCCACTCAATGAGGTGGGCGACCCGGCCCTGAGCCAGGGAGGTGGGCTTGGTCACATGATCTCTCACTGCCTGAGAGATACCTGGACACAAAAAGGGAGAGAGGTCTTAAAACATAAATGAGATAAAGGGTTTAGAAAAAAGAAACAGAGCATACTGGAAATTTTAAAAATTGTATATTGTCTAGTGTATATTTTAATGCTTCCTATTTTGTGACGTTTTCTACATTTTGTACAACTGTAAAATTTTGAGAAAAAAACGCTGTATTTCTTATTTTTCTCTTTTCTCTCATCTTCAGTTTGTTCAACTTACAATAAAATATTGTTAAATTAAAAACTCTCTATGTAAAACATTTAACAAAAGTGTAAAAATACTAAAATTACCATTCAAAGAGGATCTGGCAAGTGCTGCAAACTCATGGATGCTGACACCTTTTCTTGAGTCTGCAGGAGATTTTCCTGACTTTGGAATCATTTCAATCTCCTCAAATTTCACCTGCAAGAAAGATGAGATTTCAGCAAAACTGTTCTAATTGTGTTGATGCACGAAAAAAGTAAATCAAGTCTGTTTTGTGTGCATGTGTACCCACCATGCATGACTACCCATCTACTGCAGTGCTCCCAAAACAGGGTTTACTCTGCCAATATTTATTGAGTCTAGTTTTTGTACAAAGCATCTAAAACGGCAGTTCCTATTCAAATAAAACTTTGCAAGATGACAAACATGCAGCTTTGGTCTATTTGCCTGAACAGAGTGGCTGATTATGACTGTAGGTCTATTTAAGACACACTTTGTCCTACCTCTTCTTCTCTCTGTCTATCCCTTGTCTCTCTGCTCCTGGATCTCAGCCTCATGGTGGACATGCAGAGATGGTGCCACAGCTCAGAAAACCACCTCCACTAAAAGTCGCAGCTTGAGCTCACTGGTTTATAGCAGCAGGCAGAGCAGCAAACAGCTATGCCCTAAATTTACTGCACAGACGCTAAAGCCACAGTAAGCCGGTGAAACCGGTTAGAATGGTTAGGGTCAAGAAGGGTTGAGGCAGTGGTAACAGTCTACATGCGACCGGGCAAACATATGGCGCGTGACCATCTTCTATAAGCAGCTCCAGAGAGATGCACTCAACCAATAGCTGCTCATCCCTATTATAAGTGATCGCACTACTTTACTAACTCCATGTCCAAAACAAACACACGCTTTCCTACAGCTGGTGGATCTAAATCTGTGCTTCCAGCTCATGAAGCAAAAGTTAGATTTGTATAATTTTTTTATAAGCGTGTCACAACAGAGAAAATACCTTTAAACAACCCTGCACGTGCATGACTTGGCAGATAATCCTAAACAGCTTGGCTCCCAAAGCAGCTAACAAAGAGGAGGCTCCTGGCTGTAGTTGGAGGCTTATGTATGTAACATCTAAAATGACAGAAATGTGTGTCAGGAGCAGCGGGAAGCTGGGAGGCAGCGATATGAAGGTGCAAACACCCTGAACGTCATTAAGAGCTCCTGTGAGAGAAACTCTATTGCTACAGAACACACCTGTGAGCAGCACAGACGGCACTCGTGCTCAGCCCTGATAAACACAACCCGGTCTTCACACAGATACTCGACGGGATGCAGACACTGCAATTTCAGAACCATGGACAGCTCACCTTTCAAACCATGTGGCAAACAGGCCGAGAAAACGAACTGAGCTGAGCGTCTCTGAGTGGGCATTTATTATATCTGTGTGAATATCTTTGACATTGAACACTGATTTTAGGAGTTTTGTTTTATTATGTATTATGTTAATGTCACACAATCAAAAATAATGAGTGGGGGGTAGAATAAATAGAAACTGTACTCAAGTAAAAGTATTGTTACTTTGTAATGCTAATGATTGAAGTATATGTACTCCAAATACAAATATGTAAAAGTAAAAAGATATATGATTAAAAGAAAATACTCAAGTGCTGAGTAACTTCATAATGTGGATTTTGATGTCTGATATATTACATTTGTATATATTTCTTATAGTCAATGTCTTGTTTATATTGTTCACTTTTGTTAATTTACTGGATTATTCATTTTTTGCTTATTCATTTTGATTTTTCATGCCATTTTTTCAGTGATATTATTCATTTTTTGATGACTTTTGTTTAATTTGTTGCTTTATTGTAAAATTTCTTGTTCTGTTAATTTTTGTAACTTTATGTATTTACTTTGTTCATTTCTGCTTATTTTTTTTCTTATTTTGTTTATTTTTCTCTTTTGGTACATTTGAGGTCATATTGCTACATTTTTAATTTATTTGATTTTTTTGTTCATTTTTGCTCACTTTCTTGCTTATTTTGTGAACTTTTGCATTCAATTTTGTTGGTTATGTTCATCTTCATTAATTTACTTAATAATTTTGTTTATCTTTTTTATTTATGTGATGTTTCCTTGCTTATTTTATTAATTTTTGCGCATTTTGCTACTTTGTTGATTTCTACGGTTAGTCTGAAATTAAAGTCAGTGTAAAAATTTCAAAGAGAGACAAGTGTAACAGAATAGAAGTAAAATTTTTCATCCCCAAAAAGTATTTAGCAAAACAACAACTTCCAGAAGTAAATATATTTGAAAAAACTACTCAAGTACTTGAAAATGAGTAAATGTATTGAAATACTACCCACCTTTGCTCATAATTATATTGAAACTTAAAGGATGCTATTAAAGATAAAACATTTGTCTCTTTTTTGGAGACACAGGGATTAATAAATAAGCATAGTTCTATCAACAAATATACACAATCAAAGAAAAAAAGAACCAACAAGTAACAGACTAATGCCCAAAATGAAGAAATGTGAACAAAAATAGCTAAGATACCACCAAAAAGGAACAACATAGTCAAGAAAATAAACAAAATTAGAAGCAAAATAAAAAATAAACCATATGAGCAAAGACAATGAACAAAATTAAAAAAGATCAAAATCATCCCAAAAATGAAGAAAATAATTACTAAAATTAACAAGATAATTAATAAAATGAACAAAAATGAAGAAAATAATTAATAAAATGGACAAAATAAGCAATAAAATAAAAAATAAACCATATAAGCAAGAAAATAACAAACATAAACAAGAAAATGGAAAAAAAAAGAACAAAATAATCCACATAATGAAAAAGTATTAAGAAAACTCAGAAAGATGAATAAAATATCAACAAAACTGGAAAAAAAGAACAAAAAAAAGCAAAATGAAAAAATAACAGGAAATTAAACTGGAAAAACACCAACAAAATAATAAATGTGCACAATATAATTGATTTAAAAAATGAAGGGGAAATGAAGAACATGATCCAACAATGACTGAAAATGTCATTATTTTCGTAAAGCCTGCGTGAAGCTAAGCTTACACATGACTGAAATGAAAAAACGGACAAACGCTCATGTTACTGATATTAGTGAGGGGCTGAATCTCATGCCCTGAGCCACAGTGATGTGACTTCACAGAACCAACAAGTGGGATGGAGTCTGCAGCCAGACGTGAGGCCGAACCCGGCATGTGTGAACGGAATTGCGGCGCTGGTGATGTCTATATTTCGTCTTGAATATCGGCGCTGCCACACGCCACACTTGACTACTGAACACATCATCCCTCCACCGCCGGCTGCGGGCCTCCACAGCCTGTAATTACGGGGAGAAATATCGCAGGAGAGGCGTGGGTGCAGCGGGTCTCCAGGGCAACCTCTGAGCTCTCCATCTGCATACCAATGACTCCATGAACCCGCAGCGGATCCGCACCAACCCCCTGGACTTCAGGGGGTCGCATTCACCCGCTTCCTACCTGTAAGTGGGACCGCGGCGGCTCATCGTGCTCAATTGTTTCCAATCCCGATCAACAGATGACACCGCGCGCGTCCTCCTCCTCCTCTTCCTCGTGCAGCTTCGCGGTGGTGCTTCGGAAACAGGTCCTCGAGTCCAGCATCGGGTCCCCCGGCGGCTCGTGGCTCGGTAGGATATATAGGTTACATAGGCTGCTCTAAATGTCTCCCGGTGGCACGCGTCATCAGCGGCGAGGCGGTGTCACATTCCGTCTCCCCCTCCCCAACAGCCCGGATCAGGATACAGCCTTCACGGGTACAGTCCTGGAAAGCACCCTGGAGCCCAAATTTAGGCTCCGGGCCCCAAAATAGGTCGAGAAACCTTTCTTATGTGGTTCATTATATTCCTTCACTTGGGAGTTCTTTTTGGTTGTTGGTTAATTTCTGGTCTGGTAATTGTGTACGTCAAGGGCGTTGATTTTGCCTGAACCATTGGGGGATAATAAAATGAGTACATATGAAGAAAATAATAAAAATGATTAAAAATAAACACGCTGGTTAATAAAATGAGTACAAAATTGATAAAATAATAATTAAAAAAATAACAAAACAATTATGAACAATTATGAACATAGTAAAAGAAACAAAAAAAAAACCTTAAAGAAACGAACATCTTAAAGTAACGTGATTTATTACGGGGGCAAATGCACATTTTACAAATATTGTAAATGCTGATTATTTTGGTTTATTTCTTCTTCTTATTTTCCCTTAGGCTGTTCCCTTCAGGGGTCGCCACAGCGAATCATCTGCCTCCATCTGACCCTATCCTCTGCAGCTTCTTCTCTCACACCAACTACCTTCATGTCCTCCTTCACCACATCCATCCGTATTTTGGTTTATTTCTGTTCATTTTTATTTTCGCTAGTATTTTTGGTCTTTTTTTTTCTTTTGTCCTTTTTGTTAATTAGCAGTTAACTGTATTTTCGTCATGTCTTTGCTCATTTTGTTGATTAGGCTATTTGTTAATTTCATCAATTATTTAGTTAATTTTTTGATTTTTTACTTATTTTTTCTGTTCATTTTTGCTCATTTTGAATATTTTGACTAATTTGGCAATTTTATTTATTACTATTTTACATTTTTGTTCATTTAAATTTTTTTTAATCAATTATTCTATATATTTTTGTTCTGTTATTTTTCTATTGATTTTTTTAATTTGATGATTGTGCTGATTAACATTTTTGTCCTTTTTTACATTGTGTGTTCATTGTTAATTTTCTTAATTATTTTGGTCTCATTTTTGATTATTGTAAGTATTTTGTTTATTGGTTCAGGCAATTTTCTTGATTATTCTGTTCATTTTTCTTCATTTTCTTGATTAACTTTTATTTCATTTTGTCAGTTATTTTGTCTACTTTTGTTATTACACATTTTCTGTTCATTTTTGTTCCTTTTGGCTAATTTGTTGATTACCATGGCAATTTATTATTCAATTGTCAATTATTTTTTAATTTTTATGATTGTTTTGGTCTTATGTCCTTTTTCATTTTTGCTCATTTGATTGTTTTTTTTTAAATTTGTTTTGATTTTCAACTGTTATTTTTCATTATTACTTTGTTGTTCTTCTATTTGTTGATTAATTTTTCTCATTTTTACTCTTTAGTTTGTTTTTTTTGAATATTTGTTGTTTGCATTTTTTTGTAACTCAGTTTAAAATGGCTAAAATGGAGGATCTTCTTCGTGCATTGTTCTTACTATAGAATACATCTATTACCAGTGCATTTGATCTGTTTTCATTAGACTGACTGCTAATACATGCTGAATGACAACAAAACCAAGTGAAAAGTAAATGTCCTAAGATGCTGGTGGGCTACAGCCCAAAGGTGTGTTCTACAGTATTTTCTTCATTTTGGTGTTTTTTCTTAATTTTTCTGAGCATTTTTATTCACTTTGTGGATTATTTTGTTCCTTTTCTTGATTATTTTTCTTCATTTTTGCAGTATTTTTTCTTTTTGTTCATTTTATTTTTGTTTGATGGATTTTTGACTCATCTGGGTGGGTCTGCACTTGATGACACTGGAAAACATGGGCAATAAGGCAACATCAGTTGAGTACCTCTAGCGAAGTTAGATCTCGGCCTACACGAAATACAACCACTTTGACTGAATGTCAGTTGCTCTGAATTTATATACTAATATTGTTCTACAGTTACACCCTTTAATGATCATGTTTTCTTAATTGAACAGAAACATAAACCAGTGTACGGTAGTTTTAAAATAGGCCAGGCAGCGTTCATCTTCAAGCTCAAGTATCACGTGACCCTTGTCACATAATTCTTAATCTGTAAAAAAATACATTAGACTGGAATTCATTTTTCTTAATGTAAATCAACCCACATGCAATATATTAAGATGTTTTACTCTTTAAATGTGAAGGATATGTGTAAAATGTGGATCAAACTTTAACAGAAAAAAAAACTAAAATCATCAAAAAGAATACAACAGAAGACCTAACCACAAATTGATGAAACATTAAATCATTTACAAGATTAACACACGAACAAAAAATAAATATACCCATAAATTGACAAAAAAAAAAAAATCCAATTTAGCAAATTAAAATAACCATAAAAATTTGGACATCTATTGAATTTAATTTTATTTGTATAGCGCCAATCATAATCGCCGATTATCTCTAGGCGCTTCAAAATTTGAGGCTGAGACCTCATGACTTACAGACAATCATTCACATTCACAACTATGGACAATTTAGAGTAGCCAATTCACCTAGTACTGTACGTTTCTGGTTGTGGGAGGAAGCCGGAGTACCGGGAGAGAACCCACGCAGACACGGGGAGAACATGTAAACTCCACACAGAAGGGCCCCACCACTGGGTGTTAGGATTGAACCCAAGACCTTCCTAGCTGTGAGGCATGAGTGCTACCCACTACACCAGTGTGTATCGTCTGTCCATCCATCTTCTATCGCTTCTCCGTGGGGTCAGGTCGCACGAGGAAGCAGCTTGCGCAAGGAAACCCAGACTTCTCTCTCCCAATCTACTTCATCCAGCTCTTCTGGGGGGACCCCCGAGGTGTTCCGAGGCCAGCCGAGAGACATATTCCCTCAATCGTGTCTTCCCAGTGGGACGTGCCCTGAACACCTCCCCAGGGAGGCATCCAGGAAGCATACATACCAGATGCTCAAGCTACCTCATCTGGCTCCTCTCAACAGAGGAGCAGCGACTCTACTGAGCCCCTCCTGCATGACTGAGCTTCTCACCCTATTAAAATTTTGACAAAATAATCATAATCAAATAGTCAAAAAGAAATGCTCTACTCACTTGCCAAAGAAATCACAACATGAAAAACAGATCAAATGATTATGGCGATTAAGACTGGACAAATTCAAACTTCCACTCAGGCTACCGGTACTTTCCTTGACCTTTCATGTATTAAAAAGTGACCTGAAAACTAAAAGTGTGTAAACAACTGATTAAACAGCCATAAAACCAGCAATGAAGCTGTGAGGAGTTGTCTGAGTCAATTCCGCAGACAAAGTTATGCAAAACTCTGCTCAGCAACATAAGTCCTTTATTTGCAATGTTCCATTAACTCATCTTTCCAGTTTCCGATGCAAAAGAAGCAATAATTTCTTAAATAAAGAAAGCAAAAAGAAAAAAAATATTTACAAAAATTCCAGGAAAACTAATAATCAGTGGATTATCTAAAGCACCTCTCTGCATCTGGACAACTGTGGTTTCTGCTGGAAAAGGATACACTGCAATTACATCAGCAATTTGTTTCTGAAAAATAAAACTGAAAAAAAAAAAAAAAAAAAAAATTATATATTTACAGAACGCTCCTGAAATGAGTTTCCACTTAAAGTAGAAAAGGCTTTTGGATCATTTCTGTTTTTTTATTCTATATATTTCATCAAGTCAATTTCTGTAGATTTCAAGTTTTACCGATGATTGGGTCATTAAGCGTCCTCTACAGGGATCTCCCTGACAGCTCAGGTTAAAGTACAGAAGAGGTAAAGATGAAGAGTCAGTGTGGTTCGCTACTGGGGATGGAAGAGGATGGCTTAGAGGAAGCATTAAGACCAGCCCCTAGTAGTCAAGGTCAAAGGTCAACATTAGTCCTCCATGTTTCTGTCCTCAGTGAGTCCAGTCATAGGAAACAGGAAGAGAAAATAGACAACCTTTGCTTAAAAACTCCATCTGTTGATTTAAGATTAGTTGACAATGTACATTTGTCCATGAACGTTTTATCCCATATTATTAGAAACACACTTCAGTCATGCTGCACACTACGTAATGGGCAAATAGATAAGAGCTGTGTTTGGATTTAACACATTATGGCATGATACCCACACCGGGGAACAACTCCACACGCCCTGTTCTTTATTCATCCTGTTCATCAGATAGGATGTTAAACATCATAATTATCTAGAACCATAAAAAGCAGCCTGTTGGTTTGTTTCATTGTTAAAAACAAACGTAGTGATGTGGCATATCTCACACCTCGTTACCAAGCAAACCTGCTGAACCAGTTTTCAAGTTTATTTGATGAGGACACTTGCTGTGAGCAGGTGGGGAAATAATGAGGAAGCAAAAGAGGGAGGGTAGAGAGAAGTGATTGTTTTCGGAGTTCATCCCTCAAAGAAAAAACAAAACAAAAACATTTATCCTCATTGAGGATTGATTAGTCTGCCTCTCTGGCAATATTGTCCACAACTCCTCACAGCTGCTCGTCAAGCCTGGGCCTTGTCAAAAGGGGGCAACAGCTTTTACTTCAGTCTTCTAGTCCTTATCGGACTCCTCCTCTGCTTCGCGGAGCCAGGTGAAGAAAGCGGTGACCGACTTCAAGGCCACACCTTTGCCCGTTTGCTCTGCTGGGTCTTTGCTGGATTCCCATTTGTAAAAGGCCTCCTCTTTAATAACATCCTCATCATACAAGGCATCAAAGAACATCCGCAGTAGGTCTGCAAGGAAAATAACTGAGGTTAATAATCTGTATCAACTCTCCATTATACCTCACTAACTGTATAGAGCAGGGTGAAACCTACAACACTACTGCTACATAGTTCACAATAATCTGTAGCCTATGTTCTCATCTTAAATATTGAGCAATTACAACAACATAAACTTCTATTCCACTGTGATATTTTGCACAGTTAGCAGCATATTTATCACAATTACAGAAGGAATCAGCACAGCTGAGAAACAACTGGCACGGAAGAGAGCAAAGCACAAGTGTTACTGATAACATTAAAGATGGCTTTGTTCCATTTTGCGGTTCTGGGAGGATTCCCATTGAACCAACTTAACAATTCCAGGGGCTACATTTGCAGCCACTAATGATACTAATTACAACTAGTAACTCACCAACTTATGATTGATTTATTTTAGAACACAGTAATGTCTACTGCTCGAAACAATCATGATCCGCATAGTATTCAATTATGTTATGAACAAAAGTGATGAGTTGTTTTCACCTGAATTTCTTATGAATCTATGAGATGTGGACTCAGATTTATAGAGGTAATGTGGTTCATTCACATTATTTTCTGACATATTTTCATGCCAGGTCATTTGTTTCTAATGAAATACATGCAAGTAGTGTCTGTACAGATGGTATGATGCCAGGAAGCAAGAGAAACAGAACATTATTGGAAATGTAATGCAACTACACGAGTCTGGAAAATGTGCAACACAAACCTGAGATATTTTAATGCAGGAAATTGTACACATCAACAAGAGAGATTTGTGCACTCCGTTTCTAGTTTTTGGTTTTAAGTACAGTAGTTGATGACACCAAATCATGAGTAATTCAGGAAAGAAAGCAGACTGAGTATTTAAACACATACTTGTCTTTCCTTAACTAAATTGGCTCACACTTACTTTTAATCAAATAAAGAGCACCCAAAAGTTTGTCAGGTGTTTTTAATGTCTTGAGGATAACATTAGCAAGTCAAACAGATTTGTACACTTCTGTATTTAAAAAAAAAAAAAGTACATATACTGTATGATGGGCTTGAAGCACTTACTTGCTGGCTGCTCCATATGCACCATCAGAGCTTGTAGGGCGTAAAGGGCCTGCAGCTCTTTCTGCTCATCACACAGGTATCTCTGCAGCAGACTGGCCCTTTGGCTTATCTGCTCCGCATCCACCTTGTAGGGGTTGTCACCTAAGTGAAGGAATAATGAGGGCTTTATAGAAACCAAGACAACCATCTGGTACATCACACCATCCTGAAATATCTGCCTGAAATTCTACAGCAAAGACAACCATGACTAACAAAGATTATATGGTGTAGAATAACTGATAATTTTAGCCGAATGCAGACAGCCCTCTTTTCTACACACTGATTAGTCATACTTACAGATGATGGCCGACTGGCACACAGACGTCATCAATGCTCTTATGAACTGGTTGGAAGCAGCCTGCTGTTCATCCAAGTTTGCCTGTATGAAAACATCCAGTTTAATATTCTAAATGCCTTTATAGTATATTCAAGTCTAAAGGAGAGTAAAATCCAAAATACTGGTTTTAACACTCTCGCATACCTCAACCCAGTCTCTGATCCGCTGGTTGTTGGCTTTGTCCTGAAGGAGTCGATCCAATTGTTTGGTGAGCTCTTCCGCACTGAAAAATTTCTTTTTAGTGGTTTCCTTTGACTCCATTTCCTCTCCTGTGGTATACTCCACTTTCTGAATGTTAACATAGAACATAGTGCTTAGCAACTAGAAGGTGTGTTTTCAATCAAATTCATAATGTCTGTTTTTTTTTGTTTCCTACAGACCTGATCAGTGACAAATTTGTTAACATCTACATCCTTGGGCAAGAAATTTCTCCAGTTCAGACCAGCATCTGTCCACATGGCTCCAACCTTCTTAGGAGTCTAAGGAATGCAAGAACAAAGAATAGAATGAATCAACAACAACTAGATATTACCCAGTTTCACACAAACTGAATAAGAACTTAATTTCAGTGAGTAGTGTAACAGGTATAGTTTCCTATCCACTAGGATACAAAGGTTGCTAATCTAGTGTTCAGTGCAGTTATGCATTTACAGAGGAATAATGGTGCCTCTGTAACATACCATTCCTTTGCAGAGCAGCTTAAGGATCTGCACTAACAGCACACCACACTTTCCAAGAGGCACAAGAGGCTTTGAGATCTCCCTAAGGACACATTGACATAGAATCAGGTATTTGACTTAAAACAGTCATGGTTGGCACAAGAAAACATGATGTATGAAATACCACTTAGAAGTTTTACTTTTTGAAATGACATAACTTACTTTAAATGGAAATTACACAGTGATGGAACAGGACACCAGCATTATGAAAAAGCTGATCCAGAATCTCTGGCCACACAATTTAACTTACCACTATGTTTTATCATTATCCGCATTTCTACAACAAAAATTCTGATGGACAGACAATGTTTTGTAAATATTCTAAATTTATTGGTATGCCAAATATATATTTAGTATACTTCGTGTCATTTTTGGGCCCATCAGTTTCTCAAGTCCTGTTCAGACCAAAGATTTATGACTAGATCTTTTGAAAAGCTGGCTGTTTACAGTGACACTCACCTGAAGAGCTGTCCCATAGGGATGCCTCCCTCATGTAGCATGGGGGTAATGAGTTCTGCCAGGTATAGCCAGATGTGAGGTATATCGATGGCCATGTCCTCTGCTGCCTCTAGGATTTCTTGTAGCCTACAGTCACAAAACACACAACATTAAGTTCATGTAAAACATTGGTCTTCATTAGTCCAGTTTTCTTTTGTTTGTTTATCCTCACCCTTTAAAGTACTGCTGTGGGGGTAATGTCCCCGCCTTTACAAGCTGGTGCAGCAACAGGCCCATGTGCTCCCTAGCAATGGTGCTACGTTCAAGTGTTGACTCCAAGCCAGTCCGTACAAATACATAGAGCAGAGAGGCACTGTTCAGCTCTGCCACACATTGTAAAGCCTCCTATAACAGACACATTTTAGAAATCAGTGTTATTCTGACATTATGGGCAGACTTAAAACACACCTTGTGTTTAAGTAAAAATCAGTCTATTTTTTAGTTTGTACCTTCAAGTCATTAATATGGAGGTATTCTTCAATGATGGCGTTTGACTTCTTTTCCACCTCCTCTTCAGACAAGGCAGGTTTGGGAAGAGGAGGAGGAAGAGTGGGGGTGCTCTCACACTTAACTAGAGGGAAAAAAAAAAAACACACACACACAGTACAAATTGTGTTAAACTCGTCTAATTTGCACCATGTACAACTCACAGCCCAGGCCATCTTTATTCTACTACTTCAAATTAAAATGTAGTGGGGTTTTATACCTGATAGATCTTTGCTTGGACGTCTGTCCCGGCTTCCTCTATCTCTACTTCCCCTGTCTCGGCTCCCTCTGTCCCGGTCGTCCGTCATGCTGGCCACACGACGTACAGGCTCAGTTGAAGCTCGACCATCTCCCCCTCGTCCACCACGCTCCTGGGACTCTCTGCTGAAGCTTCTTTTTGAGATCTCATTCCGGTTGCTTCTGTCATCGCGACCTTCCCGTCCTTCTCTGCGATCAAATCGATCAAACCGATCCCTGTCACGATCACTCCGATCTCTGTCTCCACCAGCGCGCTCACGACTGGAGCTTGATCTATTAAGACAAAGGTTGTGGCGTTAAATGTGATCTTAATCTGCTAAAATAGTACATTTACACAAGTAAGACTCTCTTTGTATTGCCAGGGTTCTATTTTATCTGTTATACAGAATGTTAAGAGCAGATGTGAACAAAAAGCAAACAGAACATATTTTAAACTCAAATTCACAACTAGTGGATACCTCTGAGGAACTCTGCGATCTGAGTCTGCTGAAGACAACAACGAGCCAGACTGCTGCAAGGCTGAGAAGCGGTTGAGTGTGCTGGTAGCTGGATGACTAGAATCTAAAGTAAGAGGAAGAGCAGATTAACAAACTAGTACCAAAATATTTCACCAGTCTGTCAGTTTCATATTTATTTTACCCTGCTCTCCACTTGCTGGTTTAGCTCCTGTTCCTCCACTGCTGCCTTTTCCCCAGGTCCCCCACATGCCTTTGCCTCCTGGAGCCAACAGTTGATTGTTGAAGTCCAGAGCACCAGGCTAAAAGCAAAAACCAATTTAAAAAAAAAAAGTTTCTGAGTTCAGAGATTTCTCAAAATACATGTTCAAGATCTCTTATTGTGCAATATCAAAAACAAAAATAATGTAGGCACTAAATAAAAAAACACTGTCAATGTGCCATGCTGCAAATGAATTAATAAGGACTACAATGGAGCCTACATGCTGGACTTGGACAGTACCTTTGTGATCTTGCTAAGGCGGGTGGTGTCGATGGGTCTGTTCTTGGAGATGGGCACTGTGTTCCAGCCCTCATCCTGTGGCTGGCTAACCCGGCCACCTCCTGGTGTATGAGGACCTCTGCCTCCCATACCCCCTCCCATCCTGCCTCCTCCTCCCCCACTCTCCTTCTTTGAGAGAAGCTGCTGTTGGACCTTGATCTGTTCCCTGTGTTCCTCCAACTCTGCCTCCTTGTGGATCTGATCGATTGTTTTGGGACCTTGGTCTCCTCTGCGAGGCACCCAGTTATTCTGTTGATAACAAACAGAAGGATAAAGATGATGTGAGAGTGTAATTGTCACTATGCTGTAGTGTAGTGCTGCTAGTAATTCCCCTGATTTGCACTTGAGGATGCCAACAACTGATCTTTTGAAACACACATTTGCAGGAACAAAAGAATGTCACATTTTAGAGCAACTCCAAAACAAAATTTCATAAAACTGTCTTTAAACTGACTATATAATTAAATAATATTGTCAGTTTTTTTATATTGAACTGGTGGAATTATAAATCCTCATCAGTTATTAAGTAAATAAATTTTCACACTGCAGGTGGGCATCACTTACAGTGTGCATCAGGGTGACAACACAGTGCATTTTGGTAAAAGTTTTGCTAGCCTTTGTGATCAATACAATGCCATCAATAATCAGAAATTTTAGTTATTAGATTGAATAATCAGCAGGTCAATAATTCCTTCACAACTGAAATACCTTTCTGAGGTCCAAAACATCTTGAAGCATGAAACGAATCCTGGAAGAAGTTTTTCTCTCTTTAATGATCTTGTCCATCTGGTTGAAATACTGGTCCATTCGAGGCTGTCCAGAGCACAACAAAGCAAGTTTTGTTGAGTCACTGGTATAAAATGGCCATAATGTAACTGAATTAAGCTACAACAGATTTTATGTATTAATTAATGTCTTCTCAGATCCTCAGTAAAATCTGTGGCCCAGACACATGGTGCAAAAATTAAATCATCACTAGAGACAAAATGTGGTGTGATGTTCTGACAACAAAACTTTGTGTTCGCTCTTTATTACCTTGGCCTTCTCAAAGTCCAGGTCCTTGCCGATTGTGGAAAGCAGCCGGCAGAGACACTCCAGAGACTCTTCATCATGATTCTTCAGTAGTTTCACTACACAGTCATGCATGATGGCCTCTGTCAGCATCTTCAGTTTGAAGAGTTCACCAATGAACTTTATGTTACCCAGTGAACGACGCCGAGCTTTGTCTTTAGCCTCCTCCAGCTCCACCCTTAAGCGCTCACGCTCCTCTTCCTGGAGGGAGAAACAAGTACATGTAAAGCTGTGCATTCTGTCAGGGTCAAATGTCTGAGTTGTGGGAAAAAAAAATTTGTACTACACCGTTGTGACTGTAATAGTGCCAAAAAATAATTCTTACATCTTTGGCAGCCTCCAACTCTTTCTGTTTTTTCTCAAAAAACTCATCATCATCCTGGTCCTTTTCAAACTCTTTCTGGCAACGGTTCAGCAGTAGCTTGCGGAAGTTCACAAAATATCCTGGCTTGTCTGGGGTGGGGACTTTCAACTGCAGTGGAACAAACAGTGCATTAGTCAGTTTGAATTTATTCTGATCATTAATAGCAATAGTCATATGGAAAATATAGTCTAAGCCAGGGGTCGGCAACATGCGGCTCTTTAGCCCCCCTACTGTGGCTCTTTGCAGCCTTGACGAAATGTCATATAAATTAAAATATTATATATATATATACAGTGGACTTGTTATCCAGATTGTGAACAAAATAATGGCAGAAGGGTTAAATCAGGGGTCCGGTACCGGTCCGTGGGTCAATTGGTGCCGGTCCGCAGAGAAAGGACACATAATTTACATTATTTCCGTTTATTTA
>JAQQAE010000271.1:0-36752 GCA_029823295.1 Pseudamia nigra
GTAGGCGGCCATCTGCCTGGACCGGCTGGGGTTCGTGGACAGAGGAGAGACAAAAGAAAAGAGTAGAGATAGAACAAACAACAACACAGACACTGGACCTGACCGACATCAGGAGACCGAGCAACCTAAAGACATAGAGACCTAGAGACATAGAGACCTAAAGACCTTGGGCAGAGGGAGGAAACACAAAACTACAGGGAAGACGCAAGTCAGTATCACAGTATTACAAGACAATGAGGAGACTGGGGAGGTGAGAGATGAGGAGAGACAAGGAGGATGGAGAGAGAAGGGAGAAGGAAGAAGGACACTCAGCTACCAAACAGTACACCTGTTGAAACCTGGTTTGTCTGCTCTGTTCTCACCCCCCCCCACAGGAGTACCTGAGGCCCCGGAGCAGCCGACCGTCAGGGAGGTGTACGCCACCAATGCGCTGGTTCTGTGGACCCGCCCCCGGGATGGAGGGAAACCAATCACTAATTACATCCTAGAGAAGAGGGAGGTGGGGGCCAAGCGGTGGTCCAGGGTCACCAGAGACAGGCTGTACCCAGCCACCCAGTACCGGGTCCAGGACCTGGTGGAGGGCTGTGAGTACGAGTTCAGAGTGACAGCCGAGAACGAGCTGGGAACCGGAGACCCCAGTGTCCCGTCCAAACCCATCCTGGCCAAAGACCCCATCGGTCAGTTTAATTCACATTCATATTTAGCCAAACATTCACCGCATCCACTTTCGTGTTCATACCCATTTGTGTTTTACACCTGCAGTGAGACCCAGTCCTCCCGTCACTCCTGAGGCCTACGACAAAACCAAAGACTCGGTCAGTCTGAAGTGGCAGATGCCTCGTCATGACGGAAAGGGCCGGATCTTCGGTTACCTGGTGGAGTACCAGAAACCCGGTGCTGTGGAGTGGATCCAGGCCAACGAGAGTCCAGAACAGTGTCCGGACCTCCACTACGTGGTAACGGGCCTGGCAGATGGACACGAGTATGCCTTCAGGATTTATACTGTCAACGCTGCTGGCAAATCTGACCCCGCCTACGTCAAAGAGACCATCAAAGTCCACGACAGACTGGGTAAAGGGTTTATTCACAAGTAAAAGGCCGTTTCACAAAGAACTCAATAAGAACAATGTGACCCAACACATAATCAAAGAGCATTTGTTCATATTTGAAAAGTTTGAAACGGTGGTTTTTATTTTCTTATGTTTCTCAGTTCGGTCAGTGTTATTACAGTGTCTGTTTGTGTCCACAGAGGCTCCAGAGCTGCTACTGGATGCTAACATGGCCCGTGATCACCTGGCCATGTTGGGCACTGACATCACCCTGAGTGCCACCATCAAAGGTGTCCCCACACCAACGGTCAGCTGGAAAAAGAACGACGCAGACATGCCTGCTCACGTGGCCGTGGCTGTCACTGCCACCGGCAGCAAAGTGTTCATCCCCAAATGTGTCCGACCCGACTCCGGAAACTACACCATCACTGTGGAAAACTCTGCAGGGACAAAGTCCGCCACTGTGGCCGTACTCGTACTGAGTGAGTAAAACAAACCTTTTGTTCAGAAAATAAAAAAGCAAAGACAAAAGACCACTATTATCCTCCAGCTATGAATCAAGAATAAATCTGGCCTGACCCGAACCCTTCTGTGTTTGTCCAGATAAACCGACTCCTCCCAGAGACCTGGTGATCTCAGACATCACCAGTGAGTCAGCCTACCTCACCTGGAAGGCTCCAGAAGACAATGGTGGGGCTGTCATCTCCCACTATGTGGTGCAGAAGAAGGACGTGGCTGCAGACCAGTGGGTACCTGTGGCTGCAGCCAATAAGAAGCTGAGTCTGATGGCTATGTACCTGATGGAGGGAATCCAGTACATGTTCAGGGTGGCGGCTGAAAACCAGTTTGGCAGGAGTGACTTCATTGTGACCAAGACGCCCATCAAGGCTGTCGATCCACTCTGTGAGTAAAAGGCTCAACCGTCCTTAATTACACTGACGATCATAAAACGAAGGTAAAATATTAAGCCTGGGTCTTCTGAATTCGTTCCAGATCCTCCTGGTGCACCCAAGAACCTGCATCACACTGATGCAGAGAAAACCGAGGTTTGGTTGGAGTGGGAGTGGCCCGAACGAACCGGTGGAAGTGATGTCACTGGCTTCATTGTTGAACACCAGGAGGAGGGCCAGACCGACTGGGTCACATTTAAGACTGTTAGCAACGACCACACCCATGTTACTGGACTGGAGGAAGGAAAGACGTATCGCTTCAGGGTCAAAGCTCAGAACGCCATCGGAGTCAGTCTTCCTGACACCAGCGTCCCTGTCACCTGCCAGGAGAAGACACGTAAGTCCACCATTAACGCTAACAGCACCGGGTCTGGGATCCAATAGAATACCAGGGTTTATATTCAGCTCGTACTTTTGATACTTAAGGAATGTTGGGTGTGAAAACAGAGATAATCGAGGTTTTAGAGCATGTGCTGCTCTTGTTTTTAGGCGTGATATATAAAATCCTTTTGTTTTCTTTTCTTTCTAGTGCCACCAACCATTGAAGTTGATGTGAAGCTCATTGAGGGTCTCGTTGTCAAGGCTGGAAGTGCTGTTGTACTTCCTGCCAAAATGACCGGCATCCCCACTCCCACTGCTAAATGGATGAGCGATGGGCAGGAAATTGCATCCGAGGGCCGTTACAAGATCGAGACTGCTGGCTCCTCCACCATCCTCAGCATCCCTGAGAGCCAGAGAGGAGACACTGGAGAATACGTCCTCAGTGTGTCCAACCCGGCAGGAAGCAAGGCGGTGGCCCTGCACGTCACTGTGTTGGATCTCCCAGGTCCACCTATTGGACCCATCAACATCCTGGAAGTTACACCTGATCATATGATGATTCAGTGGCGGGCGCCAAAGGACGACGGTGGAACGCCAGTCACCAACTATATAGTGGAAAAGAAGGATGTGAAGAAACCGTGGGAGCCCTGGTCTGTTGTTAGCTCTGGCGGCGTCAGCACCAAGGCCAAGGTGTCCAGATTAGAGAAGGGCCGTGAGTACATTGTGCGGGTCCGTGCAGAAAACAAGATTGGCATTGGGGCAGGACTTGAGAGTCCACCTACTATTGCCAAGCACATGTTCAACCCTCCTGGTCCTCCAGGCCCACCTGAGTGTTCTGATATCACAGAGAATGCTGTGACAGTGGAATGGACTCTGCCGGACTATGACGGCGGCAGCCCAATCAGTGGTTACGTGATTGAGCGCAGAGAAATGACTGGAAAGTGGATCCGTGTCAACAAAACTCCGGTTCTGGACCTCAGATACAGAGTGTCTGGCCTGTTTGAAGGCAACACTTATGAGTTCAGAGTGTTTGCTGAGAACGTTGCTGGAATCAGTGAACCTTCTCTCACCTCTGACCCCGTCAAAGCCACCCGTGCCATCACAAAACCAGGACCTCCTGGTAATTTCAAGCTGAAGGACTGGAGCAAGTCTTACGCTGACATTTGTTGGACCAAACCCACAAGAGATGGAGGAAGTCCAATCCTGGGCTATGTGGTCGAGGCTCAGAAGTCCGGCACTGCCCAGTGGGACAGAATTAACAAAGACCTCATTAAGATGTGTGCTTACAGGGTGCCAGGTCTGGTTGAAGGACTGGAGTACAGGATCCGCATCAGAGCAACAAACAAGGTCGGTGACAGTGACCCCAGGGAACTGCCTGGAACTGTCTTGGCAAAGGATATTCTGGTGCCACCCGAGGTTGTTGTTGACGTGTCGTGCCGTGATTCCCTGACAGTGAGGGCTGGTCAGATCATCAGTCTGATCACCAGAGTGAAGGGTAGACCAGATCCAGAGATCACATGGACCAAGGATGCTAGAGCCTTGGGCCGTGACAAGAGAACTGAAGTGAACAACAACTATCCTCTGTGTGAGCTGGTTATCAATGATGCAGTCAGGTCTGACTATGGCAAATATGCCATTGTTGCCAAGAACAGCAGTGGACAGGCTCAAGCCACCATCCTTGTCAATGTCCTGGACACACCGGGACCATGCCAGAATGTGAAGGTGGCCTATGTGACCAAGAACTCCTGCATGGTGTCCTGGGAGAACCCTGAAGACAACGGAGGAACTGAAATCACCCAGTACATTATCGAAAGCCGTCAACCAAGCCAGAGAGGATGGACCGTGGTCTCAAACGACTGTACCAAGCGTTTGCTGAAGGCCCCCCTGACTGAAGGCTGTGAGTACTTCTTCCGTGTCAGTGCTGAGAACAAGATTGGTGCCGGTCCACCCACTGAGTCAAAGACTGCCGTGTTGGCAGTCGATCCCATTGATAAGCCCGGAGAACCTACCGACTTCCAGATTGCTGAGATCGGTAAGACTTTCTGCTTCCTCAAGTGGAAGAAGCCTGACAATGATGGCGGCAGCCGCAACCTAGGGTATCACGTTGAGAGGAAGCCAAAGGAAGCAGAGGAGTGGGAGAGACTTCACAAGGGAGCCATCAAAGAGACATACTTCATGGCCGACAGATGTATCGAAAACCAGATCTACCAGTTCAGAGTCCAGACTAAGAATGAAGGAGGGGAGAGCGACTGGGTGACCACCGCTGAAGTCTTGGTGAAAGAACAGCTTGTGGAGCCTCAGATCAAGATGAAACTGGATGGAACCCTGGTGGTAAAGGCCGGAGACTCCATTCCAATTGAGGCAACTGTTAAGGGCCAACCCCCGCCGGATGTGAAATGGACTAAAGATGACAGCACAGAGGAGATTAAGAAGGGACCCAGGGTTCAGATTGAAAGTGGTGTCGACTTCTCCAAGTTGCTGTTCACTCCTGCCAGACGCACTGACAGCGGCAAATATGTTGTTACTGCTTCGAACAGTGCTGGAACATGTGCTGCTCATGCTACAGTCAACGTACTGGACAGACCTGGACCCATCAGGGATCTGAAGGTTTGTGGAGTCACCACTGACAGATGTCTACTCACCTGGGAGGTTCCAGAAGATGATGGTGGCTGTGACATTTATAACTATATTATTGAGAAATGCGAGACCAAGAGGGGAGTCTGGTCTGTCCATTCCAACGCTGTCATCACCAACAAAGCTAACGTCACGCGTCTGATTGAGGGTAATCAGTACATCTTCAGGGTCCGTGCTGAGAATAAGATGGGTCCTGGCCCAGCTGTGGAGAGCGAAGCAATCACCGCTGGAACTCAGTTCAGTGTACCTGATGCCCCAGAAGCACCAGAAGTCACCAAGATCTCCAAAGACGAAATGACAGTGGAGTGGTGTGAGCCAGACAAAGATGGAGGAAAGCCAATCACAGGTTATCTGTTGGAGAAAAGGGAGGAGCACGCTGTTCGGTGGTCTCCCGTCAACAAGGATCCAGTCCCAGGAACTCGTTTCACTGTGACCGGACTTCTGCCGCTCCACGACTACCAGTACAGAGTGAAGGCAGTCAATGAAATCGGCGCTGGAAACCCAAGCAAGGCTTCACGTACCATTACAGCCAAGGATGCAGTTGGTATGTAAATATTATATTAACACTGTGGCCATGATCTGTGTGTTAAGTGTAGTTTGTAGCTTTAAATGATCGAATGTATTGGTTGTAATCACTTGTTTTACTGCTACAGTAAGAATCCAAGACTCTGTCCTCACACATTACCATATCTGCCTGTAGCACCTCCCGCACCACCAACCAACCTGAAGGTCCTGGACAGCACCAAGTCCACCATCACCCTGGGCTGGACCAAGCCTGTGTCCGATGGTGGAGCTCCCATCATTGGCTATGTTGTGGAGATGCGACTGCAGGGATCTGCCAAGAAAGGAGACGAAGGCTGGAAGAGGTGCAACGTGGCGGCTCAGTTGATGGTGTGTGAATTCACAGTGACCAGTCTGGACGAGACGCTTCTATATGAGTTCAGAGTTTCAGCTCAGAACCAGGTGGGCATGAGTGTGCCCTGTGACCTGGACACTCCGGTGATCCCCAGGGAGATTCTGGGTGAGCTTTTTTTTCACCAAATCATTAAATGAGAAGGGAAAGCTCTAATTTATGTTTATGATGCACATCTGACAACTGATGTGGCTTCCGTCTACAGAGGCCCCAGAGATTGACCTGGACGCCAACCTGAAGCAGGGCCTGACGGTGAGAGCAGGCTGTCCCATCAGGCTTTGCGCCACAATCAGAGGCAGACCATCTCCCAAAGTCACGTGGAGGAGGATGGGCATTGACAACGTGGTCCGAAAGGGAAAAGTGGACCTGATTGACACCATGACGTTCCTGGTGATCCCTGACAGCACCCGCGACGAGTCTGGAAAATACTGCTTGACTCTGCAGAGTCCGGCTGGAGAGAAGGCCGTGTTTGTCAATGTTAAGGTTCTGGGTAAGTTCACATTTACACCTTTACCAGAAGGTCTGATCCAAGGCTGGTGGTTTAGAGCCACTGTTTGGGTGTTAGTATCCTCTGAAAGTCAGAAAATATGTTGCAAGTGCATCAAAAATGCTATATTGATACTGTTCTCCAGAAAATTTCAGAAACTAAGCACCAGTGTGAGGACTGACTGAGATTAATCAGATCTGGTTTGCATATGAATCAGATGTACGGAGGATTTCAACCCGACAGGAAGTCAATCATTTCCAGCTGTTTTTTTACACACAAGGAGTCAGTGACATCACATGATGTCAGCAACATCTAAAGGCTTTTTTGAATTATAAAAATGGTGACGTTTTAATGGAAAGTGTCTCGTGATGGTTCAGTTTCATCCGACCATCTGGTCTGTTTGAGTCCGTCTAAAACCTCTGGTGCTTGGTGGACGTTCTCACACAAACCCCTTCGTAGCACTGAAGACCTCGCCTCGAAATACAGAACAAATAAACCCACTGACTGTGTTTCCCTGTCAGACACCCCTGGACCTGTGATGAACCTGGAGGCCACCGACATCACTCAGACCTCTGCCATGCTGTCTTGGAGTCCTCCAGACATCGACGGGGGCAGCGAAGTCACACATTACATTGTGGAGAAACGTGAGATCGACCGCAAAACCTGGGCGACGGTTAAAGGTGAAGTGGAGAAGGATAAGATTCCCTTCAAAGTGAGCGGCCTGATGCCGGGTACTGAGTATTACTTCAGAGTCACCGCGGTGAATGAATATGGTGCTGGGGTTCCCAGAGTCAGTCCCACATCTTACCTCGCATCCGATCCTGTCAGTAAGTATCAGGACAGACCAGAATCACCCTCTTACTTTCATTTTTGAAACACATTTAAACACGTGTGTCTGATATTTTCAGGTAAACCTGATCCTTGTCAGAAGATCGAGATCCTGGAGATCACAAAGAATAGCGCGATGGTGGGCTGGGTGAAGCCGATGAGAGACGGCGGTGCTAAGATCGACGGTTATGTGGTTGAATACATTGAGGTCAAACCTCCTCCAGAACCTCCGGCACCAGTAGAGGTTGGTCCTGTCATTTACCTGTTTATTTATATCAGCCTGGGGATGAAATGCAGTGTGTGAAGGAGTGATCTTATGCCCTAATGATGCAATAGGTTGCAGAAGGTGAAGAAGCTCCACCTCCTCCTCCACCTCCTCCACCAGTAGAAGAAGAAGAAGAAGAAGAAGAGGAGAAAGCACCTGAGCCTGTGTTGTGGAACGCCTACACCACTGTCAAAGGTCTGAGCATCAGCGTCAGTGGCCTGAAGGAAGGAAAGAGGTACAAGTTCCGAGTCGCCGCCAAGAACATGATGGGCCTCAGTCTGTTCACGGAGACCAGGGAGCCGGTGGAGATCAAGGAGCAGATGTGTGAGTATTAACAGCAGATTATTAAAATTTACTGACTGACACTCAACATGGAATCACTTTTCAAGTAATACATGACAACAAACCGAATTTCACACATGCCATAGACAAGGCCCTCAAAAATCAGTATCTATGAAGAAGGTCATTTTGATGGATTTGGGACATTGTTCCAGTTCTACTCAGATCCCCATCAAGTCTGAAGACAACTGCATATCAAATGATGAAAACTTCATCAGTAATTGAATTGTTTGATACAATTACATTAATAGAGACTAATTCAAAGGTGATGGTTGAATATGAAAACTGATTTCTTGTCTCCAAACGTCTCCTCCGTCACCTACAGTGGAACCAAAGATCGTCATGCCTGAAACTGCAAGCGCCAGAGCTGGAGCCAAGCTTCGCGTAGAAGCCGTGGTTTCTGGTAAACCTTCTCCCACCTGTAAGTGGATGCGCGGTGAGGCGGCAGTGGTGCCTTCGAGCCGTCTGGCCGTTCACCAGTCCGGAAATCTGTGCGTCCTGATCATCAAGGACGTGACAAGGATCGACAGCGGAGAGTACAGCCTGGTGGCTGAAAACAGCTCTGCAAAGGTCGTCCAGGCACTGAAGATCATCATCAGAGGTCCGTGGTCACTTTGCTGGTCACCAGAATCAACAGCAAGATCAGCAGTGTAAAAACAGCTTTTGAAGATGTTGAGACTAGTATTGTGTGTTTTGTGAATTCAGATATCCCTGGTCCTCCTGAGGGTCCTGTGGGAATCAGCGACATCGATTCAGACGCCTGCTCTCTGTCCTGGAACAAGCCTTTGGCGGACGGAGGCAGCAACATCACCAACTACGTGGTGGAGAAGTGTGACCTAACCCGAGGAGACTGGGTGACCGCCGTGTCCTCCTGTCCCAAGACCGGCACCAGGCTTGGAAAACTCATTCCCGGAAAGGAATACGTGTTTCGCATCCGAGCTGAGAACAGATATGGTGTGTCCGACCCCATCCAGTCTGATAGGATGGTCGCCAAGTTCCCCTTCGGTAAGTTTCACTTGACAAATGTCTTGAGCCTGGGTTAAGCATTAACAGAGTACTTGATGAGTTTTTACGATGAATTTAAGAGGCGGGGTGCAGAGTGTAGTGACTCTCCTGAAGCATTGCTTAAGAGGAAGCTCAGAATTGGAACGAACATAAATCTGTTTTGAGGCTTGAATGGTTTCATTTGTTCTTTACAGACGTTCCAGGCGAGCCACTCAACTGTCGCGTTAACAAGACCAACAAAGACTGCATGTTCGTGGCCTGGGACAAACCGGAGAGCGATGGCGGCAGCCCCATCACTGGCTACTATATTGAGCGTAAGGAGAGGAACAGCCTGCTGTGGGTGAAGGCCAACGACACTGTGGTCCGGAATACTGAGTACCCCTGTGCCGGCCTCATCGAAGGCCTGGAGTACACCTTCAGAGTGTCCGCCATCAACAGGGCCGGACAGGGCAAACCCAGCAAGAAGACAGACTTTGTCACCGCCAGAACCCCTGTTGGTAGGTTCAGAGCAAAGTCACAGCAAAGAGTCAAGTCTTAATCGTTTAGTGTGGGTTTTTCTTAATGTTCTGGTTTCTGCTTCAGACACCCCAGGTAAACCCGAAGTCCTGGACGTGACCAAGAACTCGGTCACCCTGGTGTGGACGCGTCCTAAGAACGACGGCGGCAGTAAGATCATCGGTTACTACGTGGAGGCCATGCGTGTGCCAGGAGACTCGTGGGTTCGCTGCAACACCAGCAGCCAGAACGTTCCCCGGGAGGAGTACACGGTGACTGGCCTGGAGCGAGACCTGCAGTATCAGTTCAGAGTCATCGCCAAGACCGCAGTCAACATGAGCAAACCGTCAGAGCCCACGGACCCTGTTCTGGTCTGCGCAGAAAATGGTGAGACTTTTTCTAATGTAGTTTCCTATTAATCCATTTGTTCTCCTTAAAATTACACAATTAAATATTACTTCTTTTTGACACAGTTAATTAAAATTAAATCTTGAGATGTTTCTGTCAGCAGCCGACTTTATTTAAATAATTTTTTTTTTCAAATGCACTGATTGTGCTTCCAATTGCAACTGTGAACGTACGATAGTATGAAAAGTGTGTGCCCCCTAAGCCTAACAACTGGTCATCATCAACAACTGCACTCAAGTGTTTAAAAGTGTTAATAAGTTTGAATTTAGTCTCACTCGTCTTTACAGAATAGTTGTGATTCATCCACATTGGACGGTTTTGGATCATGAAGCGTCTTTTTAAGGTCATGTCGCAGTATCTGAATGGGTTCAGGTCAGGACTTTGACTAGGACAGGGTTGGGGTCAGGGGTTGGGGTCCAAAGTCTTCATTTAGCTCGTCTTCATCCAGACGTGGACTTGACTTGCTGTGTTGTGGATCACTGTTCTGCTGCAGAACCCAAGTGTTCTTCATGTTGAGGTCACCAACAGATTGACAGACCTTCTCATTCAGCAGAATTTATGGTTCCATTTACCCCAGCAAGTCTTCAGGTCCTGAAGCCGTAAAACAGCCCCAGACCATCACATAAAACCAACATATTTTACTGTTGGTATGATGTTCCTTTAATGAAACACTGTGTTACTTTTACACCAGATGGCACGGGGGGACACACACTTTCGTCTCATCGGTCCACAGAGAATTTAACAAAACTCTTGAGGATCATCAAGATGTTTTCTGGTCAAACTGAGCTTTATGATCTTTTTGCTCAGCAGTGGTTTTCATCTTGAACATTTTCACCCAGTCTCTTTCTGATGGTGGAGGTCTGCAGTTCTTTGGATGTTGTTGTGGGGTCTTTTGTGGTTTCCTGGGGGTAATTATCGTAGGGGGTCACTTCTGGGAAGATTCATCACTGTTTCATGTTTTCTCCATTTGTGGTTCACTGGAGTCACAAAGCTTCACAAATGGATTTAGAACCTTTTACACACTGATAAATCTCAATTATTCTCTTTATTTGTTCCTGAATTTTTTTGGATCTCAGTGTGATGTTTAGCTTTTGAGGGTCTTTTGAGGGTCTTTTGGTCGACTTCATTTTGTCAGGAAGAACGGGTATGGCAGTAATCAGACCTAGGTGTGGATAGAGAAACTGAACTCAGCTTTACAAAGATGTGATAAACCACGGTTCATTATGTTTTGTCGGGGGGGCAAACAATTTTTCATACATGTTTTTTTGTCTGAGCTGTTATTCTGCCTCATCTCCTCAGTTCCTCCGAGGGTGGAGCTCAGCGCTCGCATGCAGAAGGGTTTCAAGGTGAAGGCTGGATCCACGGTCCTGCTGGAGGCTGAGGTGTTTGGGAAACCGATGCCCAAAGTGACGTGGAAGAGAGGCGATGACAGCCTTAAGTCGGCTGAGGGTCAGGTCATCACACACTCCAGGAACAACTTCCAGCTGGAGATGACTAATGTGACCAAAGAACACACCGGAACCTACACCATCGTGGCTGAGAACGCCAGCGGGTCCAAGACGGCAGAGGTCCAGGTTCTGGTGCTGGGTCAGTTCTCTCAGATGTTTTTACATGAAGCTCTGCATGTGGCTGAGGCCTGAAAAACCATCACTGTGTTATTGTGACTAGAGGAGAAGTGGTCATGAGAGAAAAATACAGATTAGTGACTTTGTTACATTTATTTGGTTTTCGTATCATTTCTAAACCGTCCCAGTCCGTGATGATACAGTGACACGTGAACTTTCATGTGTGCTTCAGCTCCCGTATTTTCATTGATTCTCATTGTGATTCTGATGATATTTCAGACACTCCTGGTGCCCCTGTAAACGCCACATATTTGGAGGTCTGTGCCACCAGCGTGAAGCTCTCCTGGGAGCCTCCACAGAAGGACGGCGGCGCTGTCATCAGGAACTATGTGTTGGACAAACGTGAGACCAGCAGAGCCAACTGGGCTCAGGTCTCTGCCAAGATCAAGGGCGCTGTCCTGGAGTTCAACGTGGAGAAGCTGATCGAGGGTCGGGAGTATCAGTTCAGAATCCGAGCTGAGAATACATGGGGGGTTGGAGATGCTCTCATCACCAACCCCATCATCGCCAAGAACCCCTACAGTGAGTTCAACAAGCCAAACCAGATCCATCATCTGTCAAACAGCAGTGACCGCAACAATGGCTGAGAGTTTGTGTTTAGATGTTACAGTTCACGTCTGGGATGTCGTGAACAATTATCTACATTGTGATTATTTTCCCTCAGAGTCAGCTGTGTTGTAAACTAAACCCTAAATGTCTGTTGTAGCGGTTCCTGGCCCATGTGAAGCTCCAGTCATCACCAATGTGACCAAGGACCGGATGACAGTCAGCTGGAAGGAACCGGCTGATGATGGAAAGTCCCCCATCCTGGGTTACATGGTGGAGAAGAAAGAGACCAAAGCCCTGAACTGGACCAAAATGAACAGGAAGCCCATGACAGAGCGGACGCTGGACGTCACTGGACTCACAGAAGGAGTTGTGTATGAATTCAGAGTTATTGCCGTCAACGTGGCTGGACTCAGCAAACCCAGCGAACCGTCTGCCGGAGCCACCGCACAGAATCCCATCAGTAAGTCCACACAAACCACCAATCTGCTCCATTTCCACACATATTCTTCTCGTGCATTTAGTTCTTCGATCCCGGCCGCCAGCAAGTGAAGCAGAAATTAATGCTTCAGTGTTTGTGGATCATGTCATTATTCATTTACAAATGTAAAACTAGTCGCAGAGCTCTGTACATGTTCTGTAGCTGGTTCTGCTGGTTCTCCTCAGCTCCTCCTGGCCCAGTTCAGAACCCTGCTGTGACCGACACCTCCACCTGCACCATCAGCCTGAGCTGGACGGCCCCCAGTAACAATGGGGGAAGCCCCATTATCGGATACTTAGTGGAGTGCAAGAGGGTGGGCACCAATGACTGGATTCGTTGTAACGTGCCTCGAAACCTTCAGGACACCAACTACACCATCCAGAACCTGATCAACATGGCCGAGTACCAGTGCAGAATCACAGCCGTCAACAAGGTCGGCTTCAGCGAACCAGCTGAAGTACCAGGAACGCATGTCGCCAAGGACATTACCGGTAAATGTTAAGTTGGTACTAATGCTGCTTCTGCTGGTCCTTAAAGGTAAACATGAGCAGCTTAAGTGTTAGCGTGGTTTTGTGTTTCTTGTGCTTGCAGTGCCTCCAGAGGCTGAGCTCAGTGCTCAGTTGAAGGACGGCCTGGAACTTCAGGCTGGAGCCATCATGAGGCTTCATGCCACCTACAAAGGCAGACCTGCTCCAAAGATCACCTGGGCCAAAATGAGCAGCAACATCAAGGACCGACACGGCATCGTCATCAAGAGCAGCAAAGTGGACACCATGGTGGTGGTGGAGAACGTCAACAGATACGATGCTGGAAAATACATCCTGAACCTGGAAAGCTCAGCAGGAATGAAGATGTACAACATTGTGGTCAAGATCCTTGGTGAGTAAAAGATACTAATTTTGATCAGAAGAGATTGTTTTCTGAAGAACCATGTCAGCTGCTTTCAGCCAAGAACAGAACGTTCAATTATCTTCGTTCAGAACAGTTGACTCTTTCACTTGTTGTTTTTGGTTGAGGTCATTTCATGAACCCCTCCCTCTAAAGTGTTGTGGTTTCTGCGCAGACACTCCTGGACCTCCACAGAACCTGACAGTGAAGGAGACGTCTAAGGACAACGCCTCCATCTACTGGGACGCTCCTCTGATCGACGGAGGATCTGCAGTCACTCATTACATCGTAGAGAAGCGTGACACCGAGAGGAAGGCCTGGTCCGTTGTTTCCAACAACTGTGACACAACCGCTTTCGAAGTGACGGATCTGGAAGCTGGTCGGTCGTACTGCTTTAGAATTTCTGCTGTGAACAAGTTCGGCGCTGGAGAGACCTGCGAGACACCCGATTCAGTCCGAGCATCCGGTAGTGTAACAAGAACATACTGTGGTGCATCTGCTGATGGTCTTTTGTTGTTGTGTTGTTAATTGTGACTTTTCATGTGCACTCTTCCAGAGGAGCCCGGACCCGTCATGGACTTCAAGACTTTGTTGGTCACCAAAGATTCATGCACTCTGAGCTGGAAGAAGCCTCTGACGGATGGTGGCAGCCGCATCACCTGTTATGTGTTGGAGGTGCTGAATGGAGAGGACAAGTACAAGGAGCTGATGAGGTCTAAGAACATGCAGTACAGTGCCAAAGACCTAGTGGAGGACCGCGAGTACAACTACAGAGTTAAGGCCGTCAACGATGCTGGAGAGAGCTCTGCCAAGGAACTGAAGGTGGTGGCCAAGGACCAGATCAGTAAGAGACTAGTTGGTTTGGCTTTAGATAATACAAGCTAAATTTTCCGTTATTCCAAATCATGACGTAACTAAGCTTCATCTGAGTCAGTTATACATTATGCAACCTCTCAGCGTTGAATTGCTGCTTGTGTCTGCAGTTCATCCCAGCTGTGACCTCAGAGAACTGCCCGACATGTGCTACATCGCCAAAGAGGGCAGCACCGTTCGCCTTAAGATCCCCATTATTGGGAAACCCACGCCGAAGGTCACCTGGAAGAAGGGTGATGACGAGGACCTGACTGACACCGGGCGGGTGTGCGCTGAGTCCTCTGCAGTCAATACGACCCTCATGATCCGTGACTGCCAGAGGAGTGACGCCTCCAAGTACATCATCACCCTGAGGAACAGCGCCGGAACCAAGGAATCCACCATCTTCATCAGGTGAGCAGCAAACTGGACCAAAACTTCAGACATGTTTAAGTAACACAATACCGGTGTGTTTTACTGATCTTTGATATAACTTGTAATAACTTGTGTGTCTGGCTCCAGGGTTGTGGGTAAACCCGGTATCCCCATCGGTCCCATTAAGTTCAAAGACATCACCGCTGACGGTGCCACCCTGAAGTGGGGCGCTCCTAAGGATGACGGCGGCTCCGACATCACCAACTACATCCTGGAGAAGAGAGACTTCATCACCAACATGTGGGTGACAGTGTCCTCCAGTGTGGACACCAACACCATGAGGGTGACTGGGCTGCACGAAGGCACCGAGTACATCTTTAGAGTCTGTGCTGAGAACAAGTACGGTGTCGGAGAAGGACTCAAGTCTGATCCCGTCGTGGCCAAACATCCATTCAGTGAGTCACTGTGAAATGTTTCCGTGTGGAACATTAAAAAACAGCTGGATTTGACTGTCGTATGTTTTTTCTGCAGATGTTCCTGATGCTCCTGCTCCACCTCAGATTATGAGCATGCGTCATGACTCTGCTTACCTGGCCTGGAGCGATCCCAGAAAGACTGGAGGATCTCCCATTACTGGTACTCTGTCAAACATTCATGTTTAATATGACCTTTATTCTACTGAGTAAAAAAAACTTCATTGCAACCCTCCTGATGAGTTCAGTTCAACAGCTGTTAGTGAAGGAAAAACCTCCTTGAATCCTGGTGGAGGGGTTTGTGGACCTGACAGATCCTAGGAGCTATGTTTTTGGGGGCAGGTCACCCCTGTTAGGATCAATTTGTCATGGGAGACTGTAGGTGACAGGTCAGACTAAAGGTGATTCAGGGGTCTGGGTGGTCCAATCCCTGGTTGCCAAAACTAGCTCCAACTGGGAGGAGGCTCTGGGGCAGACCCGGGACATGCTGGAGGGACTGTGTCTCTCAGCTGGCCCAGGAACACCTGGGTGTCCCCCCCAGAGGAGCTGGAAGAGGGGGTTGGGAAGTCCAGGCTTCTCTGTTTAGGCTGCTGCCCCTGAGACCCTGACCAGGATAAGATGAAGGTGATGGATGGATGGTGAAGGAAACCGCACCTAATGAGTTGAAAGATTTTTGACTGGTTAAATGTACCCTTCAAAGCTAACGTTGACATAAACTCATCAGTTCTTTAGTGCTTTGCGGAAAATTTCACGCACCACAAACTTGACCTTTTAGTTGTTTTGTTGTTGTGTTTCAGGGTATCACGCTGAGTTTAAGGAGAGGAACAGCATGTTGTGGAAGAGGGCGAGTCCGACTGCTCTGAGGATGAAGGAGCACAAAGTGACCGGACTGACTGAAGGTCTGGAGTATGAGTTCAGAGTCATGGCCATCAACATGGCCGGTATTGGCAAGCCGAGCGCACCCACCGATCCGCAGGTGGCACTGGATCCCATCGGTATGTGGACAGTCGATGCCACATCTGTTATATGTGACAAAGTGGAGTCTGTCATAATGTTTTCCTGTTTTTGTGTCTTCAGATGCTCCAGGTAAACCCGACGTGATCAGCATCACCAGGAACACTGTGACCCTGCAATGGACCGAGCCCACATTCGACGGTGGCCACAGACTGACCGGATATATTGTCGAGCGGCGTGACCTTCCCTCCAAGATCTGGGTGAAGGCCAACAACGTCAACGTTGTGGAGCCAGCGTTCACTGTGACCGAGCTGCAGGAGGGGTGCAAATACGAGTTTAGAATCAGAGCCAAAAACGCCGCTGGAGCTCTGAGTCCACCTTCTGAGCAGACAGACACCATTATCTGTGCCGATGAATACGGTGAGATGTTCATCTACATATGTTAAAACTGTCAGCGATTCAGAAAACCCTTATGACTATATCTTCCTGTGGACCCACCACCTGCAGGAAGGGTCGTAAGGGTCCGGTGCTAGGTGGTTTGGGTCTGGATGGTCCAATCCCTGGTTACCAAAATTAGCTAACTTGTGTTTCTTTTTGTCCACAGCTGCACCAACCATTACAATTGATGCTCAGGTGATGGAGGGCTTGACCGTCCGCGCCGGCGACACCATTGTCATCACTGCCACCAGTATTTTGGGCAAACCTGCACCGACCTCCTGCTGGTCGAAGGGAGGAAAGTACTTCAAACCATCTGACATTGTCCATATCGAGACCACCGCCACCTCCTCCACTCTGTCCATCAAATATGCTGGAAGAAAGGACTCTGGAGAATACATCATCACTGCCAGCAACCCCTTCGGTGTCAAAGAGGAAACAGTCAATGTAAAAGTCTTGGATGTTCCTGGAGCTCCTGGTCCAATTGAATGCAGTGGGGTGTCATCTGAGAAGGTGACACTGACGTGGACGGCGCCCACCGAGGATGGCGGCTCTCCGATCAAATACTACACCCTGGAGAAGAGGGAGACCAGTCGGCTGCTCTGGACGGTGCTGGAGGAGAAGGTCATTGACTGTCACTATGTGGCCAACAAACTCATCCAGGGCAACGAGTACTTCTTCAGAGTCTCTGCTGTTAACCAGTACGGTGCCAGTGAGCCGGCGCACTCAGAGGCTGTCAAGATGGTCGACAGATTTGGTGCGTACACTTCAATACATTCACTTATTGTGTTTCTGATTAGTTGTACATCTAGGTCCATATTTAAACACACACACACACACACACACATATATATATTATTTATAATGTTATAAAACCGACCCTCCTTAAAACTCCACCTTATCCTAGTGGAGGGGTTTGTTTACCTGACTGATCCTATAGGAACTATGTGGTCGGGGGTAATTCTCCCCTGGTAGGGTCTCCCAACACAAACTGGGTCTTCCTGTGGACCCACCACCTACAGGAAGGGTCTTAAGGGTCTGGTGTTGTGTGGTTTGGGTGGCAGCTGAAGGCGGGGGTCTGGGTGGTTCAATCCCTGGTTGACAAAACTAGCTCCAACTGGGAGGAGGCCCTGGGGCAGACCCCGGACATGCTGGAGGGACTGTGTCTCTTGGCTGGCTGGGGAACCTCTGGAGGTCCCCCAGAGGAGCTGGAGGTGGGGGCTGGGGAGAGGAACGTCTGGGCTTCTCTGCTTAGGGTGCTGCCCCCGAGACCCTGACCAGGATAAGAGGATGATGGATGAATTATAAAACCAAGACATGTATTATTTAATGGTAAAATGTGCAAAATGTCTGGATGAGGTTGATGAACTTGTCCATCTGTTCATTTAGGACCTCCTGGGCCACCATCCAAACCAGAGGTTGAGAAGGTTGATGGCCATTCAGCCACTGTGACCTGGAGGAGACCGGCTGATGACGGAGGAACTGATATCATTGGTTACTGTGTTGAGAAGAAAGAGAAGAAGGCGATGAGATGGATCCGAGCTTCCAAGAAATCCGTGATTGAGCTCAGCTACGAAGTGACCGGCCTGACGGAGGGCGTCGAGTACGAGTTCAGGGTTTTGGCTGAGAACAAAGCTGGATACGGGGAACCCAGTGAACCATCAATGCCAGTTAGAACAATAGTCGCTGCCTGTGAGTAAAATAAAAATTTGGCCTGTGAAAAATCATGTTGATACAGGTTTCATGACTATGAACTAGTCCTCAAATCAAATTCATAATGTTATCAGAAAGACTCAGATTTAATAAAAGCCTCTGTTCATGAATGATTTGTTTGGGTTTAAAACATCTTAATCATTTTTGTCATATTTCTAGATCCACCTGGACCTCCAGTCAATCCAAGAGTTACAGACACCACCAAAACTACTGCCACTCTGAACTGGGGCAAACCTCTTGAAAACGGTGGGCTTGAAGTCACAGGATACGTGATTGAGCACAAGAAAGAAGGAACAGAAGAATGGGTTAAGGACACACCTTCATCTCCACTCAGGATCACAGAGTTTGTTGTTCCTGAGCTGGAAACTGGTGTGAAATACCACTTCAGAATCAGCGCTGTGAACGCAAAGGGAGCCGGCAAACCAGCGGAAACCAAGGAATTGGTGGAGATTGTGGAACGTGCTGCCGAGCCTGGATTTGAGCTGGACATTGAGCTGAGGAGGACCCTCGTTGTCAGAGCCGGTTGCTCCATTCGCCTCTTCGTACCGATCAAGGGACGTCCTGCACCTAGCGTCACCTGGTCCAAGGAGGGCGGCCCAGTCACACGCGCCGTCATCGACAGCACGGAGTCGTTTACAATGCTGCTCATCCCCGAGAGTGGAAGAAACGACGCTGGCAAATATGAGCTTACACTTGAAAACTCCTCTGGCAAGAAGACCGCTGATATCAATGTGAGAGTTTTGGATTCACCCGGACCTCCAATTAACCTAAAACCTGTCAAGATTGACAAGGAAAGCATTAGCCTTCAGTGGGAGATGCCTCTTATCGATGGTGGAGCCAAGGTCACAAACTACATCATTGAGAAGAGAGAATCAACACGCAAGGCTTTTGCCACTGCTGTCACACTTTGCCCCAGCACTTCCGTCTGCATTGGTGAACTTGGTGAAGGCTGCGAGTACTACTTCAGAGTGTCTGCTGAGAACGAGTATGGCATTGGTGAAGCTGTGGAAACTCCAGATCCCATCCGTGCATCCCAGGCACCTACGCCCCCAGAGAGCATTATTCCTACTGACATTACCAAGAATTCGGTGAGTCTGACATGGACAAGACCCAAGCATGATGGCGGAAGCAGAATTACTGGATATGTGCTTGAAGCCCTGAAGAAGGGAACTGACCAGTGGGCCCATGTGACAACCGTGAAGGCCATGGACTTCACAGTGAAGAATCTAAATGAGAATGAAGAGTACACGTTCCGTGTAATGGCTGTTAACCTGTCAGGTAGAAGTCTTCCACGTGACAGCAAACCTATAGTGGTGAAGGAGTCGACCTCCCTGCCTGAATTCGACCTGCGTGGTGTATGTCAGAAGACAATTATCGCCAAGGCGGGAGATGACATCAAGGTTGAAATTCCAGTAATGGGACGTCCCAGACCCACTGTCTCTTGGCAAAAGGATGGTGGAGCCCTGAAGCTGACACATAGAACCAATGTAGAGGCAACCGATGCTACCGTTATCCTCACTATCAACGAATGCAACAGGGATGACAGTGGCGTGTACACGATGACTGGAAAGAACATTGTGGGTTCTGTCTCAGACAACATCACGGTGAAAGTACACGATGTTCCCGGGCCACCTAAAGGGCCGCTCAAGATTGCGGAGATCTCACGTACCTACTGCGTGTTTGCCTGGGACAGTCCTGAAAATGACGGCGGCGTCCCTATCAATAATTATGTGGTTGAAATCAGAGACACCACATCCCAGACGTGGACTGAGCTGTCTTCCACCGTCATCCGTACCATGTTCAAAGCTACCAGACTGAACACTGGATCAGAGTACCAGTTCAGAGTCAAAGCAAAGAACAGATATGGTGTCGGACCTCCCATCACATCAGAAGCAGTGGTGGCTGCCTATCCCTTCAAAGCTCCCGGACCGCCTGGTACACCCGGTGTTGTTGCTTTCACAAAGGACTCGATAACGATTGGCTGGAATGAGCCTGTGTCTGATGGTGGAAATGAAGTCATTGGGTATCATGTTGAAAGGAAGGAAAGAAGCAGCATTATGTGGCAAAAAATCAGCGCCGGTATTGTGAAAGGAAACATGTTCAAATCTTCTGGACTTGAAGATGGAGTTGCTTACGAGTTCCGCGTTATGGCAGAAAACATGGCCGGTATCGGTAAGCCCAGCAAGGCCTCTGAAGCCATACTGGCTTTGGACCCTGTAGACCCACCAGGTCAGCCCATGCCAACATTTGTTAACAAGAACGTCATCACTATTGAGTGGGCAAAGCCTGAGTATGATGGTGGCTTCAAAATCACTGGCTACACAGTGGAGAAGAGAGAGCTGCCAACCGGTCGCTGGATGCGAGCTAACTTTACCAACATCGTGGAGACGACATTCACTGTCAGTGGACTGACTCAAGATGCATCTTATGAGTTCCGTGTTATTGCCAGAAACTCAGCTGGGGCAGTGAGTATTCCCTCTGACCCCTCAGACCCAATCACCTGCAAAGATGACATTATTGAGCCACGCATTATGGTTGATGCCATCTTTAAAGATGTTGTCCTCCTGAGGGCAGGTGAGTCCTTCAAACTTGATGCTGATATTGCAGGTCAACCAACCCCATCTATGGTATGGACCAAGAATGGAAAGGAGGTGGAGAACACACTGAAGCTGGAGGTTAGGTTCACTGAACTGACCACCACGCTCACCAACAAGGACTCAGTACGACCTGATGGAGGGGAATTTATCCTGACAGCCACTAATGTCGGAGGATTTGCTAAACACATCTTTAAGGTTAAAGTGCTTGACAGGCCTGGACCTCCAGTTGGTCCTCTTAAGGTGTCTAATGTCACTGCTGACAACTGTGTGATCACCTGGGCTCCACCTGCAGATGATGGTGGTGCTAAGATTGAAGGATATGTGGTTGACAAACGTGAGTCAAGCAGACTGGTCTGGACTAATGTGGCTTCTGACCTGCATGTCACACAGCACAAGGTGACCAAGCTGCTCAAAGGCAATGAATACATCTTCAGAGTTATGGCAATAAACAAGTATGGACTTGGTGAGGCTCTCGAATCAGCTCCAACCATCGCTGACAACCCATATGTGGTTCCAGGTCCTCCTGAGAATCCTGAGGTGACAGCTATCACTAAAGATTCAATGGTTGTTATGTGGCAAGTGCCTAAGAGTGACGGGGGAACTCCTATCACCAACTACAATGTTGAAAGGAAAGACAGAATTGGTCTCCGTTGGGTGAAATGCAACAAGAGGAAGGTGAAAGACCTGCAGTTCAAGGCAGCAGGTCTCCACGTCGGACACGAGTATAAATTCAGAATCGTTGCTGAGAATGCAGCCGGCGTAAGTGCACCCAGTGTCTCTAGTCCTTTCTACAAGGCCACCGATGGTCTGTACAAGCCAGGAGCTCCATGCAACCCTAGAGTCCTGGACATGAGTAAGTCCTCAATTACTGTCGCCTGGAACAAGCCTGTGTACGATGGAGGCTCAGACATCACCGGTTACATCGTGGAGACCTGTGTCCCGTCTGAGAAGGTGGAAGAGGAGGAGTGGACCATTGTTACACCCAAAGAAGGACTCCTTGCTACCTCTTTCACAATTATCAACCTAAAGGAGAACCAGGAGTACAAAATTAACATATCTGCTGTTAACAGTGAAGGAATTGGAGAAGCAGCATCGGTACCTGGAAATCCCAAGGCTGAAGAAAGGCTCCTCCCACCAGAGATCGATTTGGATGCTGAGCTCCGTAAGGTCGTCAGCCTTAGAGCTTGCTGTTCACTGAGGCTGTTTGTGCCAATCAGAGGCAGACCAGCTCCTCAGGCTAAATGGACCAAAGATACCGGCGAGTCTGTTGAGAGGGCGACCATTGACAGCACAACATCGTACACATCACTTATTATTGAAAACGTTAACAGATTTGACAGTGGAAAATATAATCTTACAGTTGAAAACAGCTCTGGCTCCAAGACAGTTACAGTCCAGGTCAGGGTGCTTGATACACCGAGCGCACCGCAGAACCTTAAGATCACTGCAATAACAAAAGAATCTGTCACTCTGACTTGGGATCCTCCGGTGAATGACGGCGGAGTTAAGGTTAAGAACTACATCGTTGAAAAGCGTGAATCCACAAGAAAGGCCTATGCCACCGTCAATGCTAACTGCCATCAGACCACTTTCACAGTTGACCAGCTCCTAGAAGGATGCAACTACTACTTCAGAGTTCTGGCTGAGAATGAATATGGCATCGGCCTGCCTATTGAGACTGGCGAATCAGTGAAAGTGTCTGAAAAGCCACAGCCTCCAGGCAAAATCACTCTAAAGGATGTGACCAAGAACAGCGTCACTCTGTCTTGGGAGAAGCCAGAACATGACGGTGGCAGCAGAATTGGCTGTTATGTTGTTGAGATCCAACCTAAAGGAGCTGATAAATGGACACAGGCTACGATTGCAAAAGACACTGAAGCTACAATTAGTGGCCTGAATGCAGGTGAAGAGTACATGTTCCGTGTCGCAGCAAAGAACGAGAAGGGAGCGAGTGATCCACGGCAAATTGGTGTGCCCGTCATTGTCAAAGATCTCGTTGTTGCACCAGTGGTGAAATTGCTTTTCAACACGTTCAGTGTGTTGGCAGGAGAAGACTTGACAGTGGATATTCCATACGTCGCACGTCCCAAGGCCACCGTCTCCTGGGCGAAGGATGGTCAGCCATTGAAGAGGACGACTCGAGTAAACTTTGGTTCAGCAGAGACAATGCTGAACCTCAGCATTAAGGAGGCAGCTAAAGACGATGTTGGCCACTACCTTATTACTTTGAGCAACTCAGCAGGTGAGACAACAGTGGACTTGGGCGTTGTTGTACTTGATAAACCTGGGCCCCCCGGTGGTCCTGTGAAGGTAGAGGAAGTCACTTCTGACAGTGTGACCATCTCATGGAATAAACCAGATTATGATGGTGGGTGTACCATCAAAAACTACATCGTGGAGAAGAGAGACACATCCACCACGAACTGGATGGTTGTGTCTCCTAACCTAGCAAGGACAAAAATCAAGGCAGGCAGGCTGAAGACTGGCACAGAATACCAGTTCAGAATCACAGCAGAAAACAGATATGGAAAAGGCCCAGTTCTTGTCTCAGAGTGTATTGTAGCCCAGTACCCGTACAAGCTGCCAGGGCCTCCAGGAACACCATCCATCGCAGCCTGCACCAAGGACAGCATGGTGGTGGCATGGAACGAGCCTGTCATTGACGGTGGAACTTCCATCTTAGGTTATCATCTTGAACGCAAAGAGAGAAACAGTATCTTGTGGGTGAAGCTTAATAAGTCTCTTATTACAGACCAGACCTTCAAGACCGCAGGTTTGGAACCTGGGATGGAATATGAATACAGAGTTTATGCCGAAAACATTGTTGGAATTGGCAAAGTAAGCAAAGTCTGCGAGGGTGTTATTGCTAGAGATCCTTGTGATCCTCCTGGTACTCCTGAAGCAACAAAGATCACCAAGGATTCAGTGACCATCATTTGGACCAAACCTGAGTATGATGGTGGTGCAAAGGTTACAGGGTACATTGTGGAAAAGAAGGAGCTTCCTGAAGGACGTTGGCTTAAGGCTAACTTCACGAACGTCATTGAGACAGAATATGTTGCCACTGGACTTGTGCAGGATAGTCAGTATGAGTTCCGTGTCATTGCCAGAAATGCTGCAGGTGTTTTCAGTCTTCCCTCTTACAGTACTGGTCCTATTACTGCCAAGGATGAGATTGAACCACCACATATCAGCATTGACCCCGAGTACACAAAGACGGTTGTGGTTAATGCTGGAGACAACTTTAAGATTGATGCAGATGTTCATGGCAAACCGCTGCCTTCCATCCACTGGATGATGGGAGAGCAGGAACTGGGCAACACCATTCACAGAGAGATTAGAAACACACCAACCAAAGCTTTCATTTCCGTGAAGGAAGCTAAACTTGCAGATGGAGGCGAGTACACTCTACTGTTGAAAAACCCAGGAGGGGAAAAGGCCGTCAAGGTCAATGTCGTCGTGCTAGATAAACCTGGAGAACCACTGGGACCTCTCGCTGTCACAGGGGTGATGAAAGACCGCTGCTGCCTTGCATGGCAGGCACCAGTACAAGACGGTGGTAGCAAAATATCTCACTACGTTGTGGAGAGGAGAGAGACGAGCAGACTCGTCTGGACAGTTATTGGCCCTAAAGTACAGAATACTTACCTGAAGGTTAATAAGCTTCTGGAGGGAGATGAGTACATCTTCAGAGTCCATGCTGTAAATGAGTTTGGAATGGGTCCACCACTGGACTCTAATGCAGTGATCATCAAAGATCCATATACGGCACCAGGCTCACCCAAGGGCTTAGAGGTTTCAGATATTAAGAAGGATTCCATGGTGCTTACATGGGAGGCTCCTTCAGAAGATGGCGGCAGTCCCATCACTGGATATATTATTGAAAAACATGACAAAGAGGGCATAAGATGGACCAGGTGCAACAGGACAACGGTTACTGATTTGACATTTAAAGTCACTGGACTATTGGACAGCCACATCTATGAATTCAGAGTAGCCGCAGAGAATGCTGTGGGTGTTGGTGAACCAAGCTCCGCCACTGTATTCTACAAAGCTCTCGATCCCGTTTTCAAGCCCGGTCCACCTCACAATCCGAAAGTTACTGACACAACTAAAACATCGGTTTTCCTGTCATGGGGCAAACCCGCCAGTGATGGAGGCTGTGAAATTCAGGGTTACATCGTAGAGTGCTGTGCTACCACAGAGCCAGCAGCACCAACTGAGGCCCCGGCTGCAGAAGCACCTGCTGAGGCATGGACAATATGTACACCGCCAACAGGTGTCAAAAAGACCAAGTTTGAAGTTGCTAACCTGAAAGAAAACCAAGCTTACAAGTTTAGAGTGTGTGCTATCAACAAAGTAGGAGTTGGTGAGGCTGCTGACGTGTCTGGAGCTGTCGTTACCCAGGAAAAGACAGAAGAGCCTGACCTGGATATTGACCCAGAACTAAGAAACATTGTGACCGTGAAAGCTGGAGCTTCCCTTAGACTATTCATTCCTGTTAGAGGTAGGCCTTCACCTTCTATAAAATGGGACAAAGATGAAGCTGCCCTTAAAGAAGCTGCTCAGGTTGAGACAACCAGCAGCTACACGTCCCTGGTAATTGACAAAATGAGCAGAAATGACAGTGGAAAGTACAGCATCACAGCAGAGAACTCGAGCGGAACCAAATCTGCATTTGTAGTTGTCCGTGTTCTTGACACGCCCAGTGCTCCAGTTAATCTGAAGGTCAAAGAAATCACCAATCAGTCAGTGACACTGGCATGGGAACCACCTCTGTTAGATGGCGGCTCCAAAATTAAGAACTACATCGTTGAAAAGAGGGAGAGCACACGTAAAACATACGCAGCGGTGGTAACAAATTGTCATGCGCTTTCATGGAAGATTGAACCACTCCAGGAAGGATGCAGTTATTACTTCAGAGTCCTTGCTGAGAACGCACATGGTGTGGGCCTGCCTGCGGTAACTGTTGATCCTCTAAAGGTTTCAGAGGTACCTCAGTGTCCAAGGAACTTGATTGTTACAGACCAAACTAAAAGTAGTATCTCTTTGGCCTGGGAGAAACCTGAGTACGATGGTGGCAGCAGAGTCACACAATACCTGCTCGAGGTGAAACTTAAGGGCCAGGAGAAGTGGAATAGTGTTAACACATACAAGACAATGGAGGCTACTGTGTCCAATCTAAACACAGGAGAAGAGTATCTTTTCAGAGTAACAGCAATCAATGACAAAGGAAAGAGTGATCCGAAAGTCCTTGCTGGTCCTGTCACGGCCAAGGACTTAGTATTTGAACCGGATGTTCGACCAGCATTTAGCAGCTACAGTGTCCACGTGGGAAAAGACTTACATGTTGACATTCCCATTATTGGGCGTCCTAAACCTGCCGTCACATGGAGCAAGGACGGAGCTCCTTTGAAATTCACCACCAGAGTTAACATTCTGGACACGCCGACACATACAACACTCAGCATTAAGGAGGCAGCAGGTGATGATGGTGGCATGTACAGTATAAATGTTGCCAACTCAGCTGGAAAGAAGGACACGACAGTTGAAATCATCGTACTTGACAAGCCTGGTCCTCCATCCGGCCCCGTGAGGTTTGACGAAATCACCACACAGAGTGTGGCTATCTCATGGGATCCACCGAAACACAACGGGGGATGCCAGATTTCAAACTACATCGTGCAGAAGAGAGACACCACAACGACGACATGGGAGAACGTCACCATCAATTGTGCCAGAACATCAATCAAGGTGCCTCGGCTGAAGACGGGATCTGAGTATCAATTCAGGATCATTGCGCAGAATCGTTATGGCAAGAGTCACGGTCTGGACTCTTCATGTGTGGTGGCTCAGTACCCGTACAGGGAGCCAGGCCCACCAGGCACTCCTTTCATCAGTTCTCTGTCGAGGGACCACCAAGTTGTCGAGTGGCACGAGCCCATCTCAGATGGCGGCAGCCCAGTTCTTGGCTACCATCTTGAAAGGAAAGAGAGGAACAGTATTCTCTGGGTCAAGATTAACAAGACTCTTATTCATGACACCACGTTCAAGAGTTACCCCTTGGAGGAGGGAATCGAGTACGAATACAAGGTTTATGCTGAAAATATTGTTGGCATTGGCAGATGCAGTAAGGTCTCAGAGGGCTGTGTTGCCCGTGACCCATGTGATCCTCCTGGCACACCCGAGGCCATCCATGTGACCAAAGATACAATCATCATTCAGTGGACAAAACCGGAGTACGACGGCGGCAGTAACATAACAGGATACACTGTGGAGAAGCGTGATCTCCCTGAGGGCCGCTGGGTCAGAGCAAACTTCACCAATGTCATCGAGACCCAGTTTGTCATCACTGGTCTGACCGAAAATGCACAGTACGACTTCAGAGTCATTGCTAAAAATGCTGTGGGCACCGTCAGCAAGCCGTCCTACAACAGTGGACCAATCACTGCAAGCGATAAGGTGGAAGCCCCCAAATTCTCCATTGACCCTGCATTCACCAAGACAATTGTAATCAATGCTGGGGACACGTTTAAACTGGACGCTGATGTACATGGCAAACCATTGCCCACAATCCAGTGGTTTAAGGATGAAAAACCAGTTGAGAACACACTTAGACTAGAGATCAAAAACACAGAAAAGCACGCAATGATTGTCATTAAGGATGCTGTCAGAGTTGACGGCGGACTCTATGTGCTGCAGCTGACAAACGAAGCTGGTAGTGAAACAGTTCCATTCAAAGTCGTGGTCCTGGACAAACCGAGCACATGTAAAGGTCCCCTCCACATCACTGGAGTCGCAGAGGACAGATGCACACTAGCCTGGCGTGCGCCTCTGGATGACGGTGGAAGCCCCATTACACATTATATGATCGAGAGAAGAGAAACCAGTCGCTTAGCCTGGACTGTGGTGACAAGCAAGTGTGACTCTGTATGTTACAAAGTCACCAAACTGCTGCAAGGCAATGAGTACATGTTCCGTGTCATGGCAGTTAACAGCTACGGTGTCAGTGAGCCTCTGGAATCTGCAGGTGTGATCATGAAGACTCCATTTGTTCCTCCTGGTCCCCCTCATGTTGAGGATGTATCCAACATAGCTCATGATGGCATGACGGTTACTTGGTCTGCCCCAGAAGCTGATGGTGGCAGTGAGATTCTCGGTTACATTATTGAGAAGAAGGACAGAGCTGGAATCAAATGGACCCGTTGCAACAGACAGAAGGTCACTGACCTGTCCTTCAGAGTTACAGGTCTTACCACTGGCCATGAGTATGAGTTCAGAGTGGCTGCCGAGAATATTGTTGGAGTCGGAGAGCCAAGCCTTCCAAGTTCCTACTACAGAGCCAGTGATCCAAAATTCAAACCCGGTGCCCCATCTTATGTGAATGTGATCGACTCCACCAGGAGCTCTATCACAGTTTCGTGGGGTAAGCCTCTCTCTGATGGTGGCAGCGCCATTCAAGGATACATCGTTGAAGTCTGTAAGGCTGAGGAGGAACAATGGACCATGGTTACGCCTCCCACTGGCCTCCGGGTTAACAAATATGAAATTACAAAACTTACGGACGGCCAGGAGTACAAGATCCAGGTGTGCGCGCTGAACAAATTGGGAGTTGGTGAGCCAGCTGTTCTCTCTGGAACGGCTAAATCAGAGGACAGGTTGCATCCACCACATATCCACCTGGACTCTGAGCTGAGGAAGGGAATTGTCATGAAAGCTGGTGGATCTGTTAGAATCAATGTTCCATTCAAGGGCAGACCAACTCCTGAGATTAAGTGGACCAAAGATGAGGGAGAACTGACTGAAAAGGCAGTGGTGGAGAAAGCTTGCAACTTCACACAGCTGTCTATCGACTCAGTTGACAGGAGTGATTCAGGAAAGTACACCGTGAGTTTGACCAACAGCAGCGGCTCCGTGTCTGAGGTTGTTTCCGTTAAAGTCCTGGATACACCTGGAGCACCACAGAACCTTGTGGTGAAAGAAATCAAAACAGACTCTGTTACTCTTGTATGGGATGCCCCACTGGTTGATGGAGGCTCCAAAATTAAAAACTATGTCATTGACAAACGTGAATCCACCAGAAAGGCGTACGCAAATGTGTCAACAAAATGTTCAAAGACAACATTCAAAGTTGAGAATCTGATTGAAGGTGCTATGTACTACTTCAGAGTCATGGCAGAGAATGAGTTTGGAGTTGGTCAAGCTGTTGAGACAAAGACAGCATCCAAAGCCTCTGAGGTACCACTGCCTGTTGGAAAGGTCTTCCTCACCGATGTCACCAAGACTACGGCTTCATTTGCCTGGGAAAAACCTGAGCATGACGGAGGCAGTCGTATCGGTGGCTACCTGATCGAGATGCAGCCTAAGGGCAGTGATAAGTGGGGAGTTGCTGCAAATACAAAGACATGTGAAGGCACAGTCAAAGGCCTCACAGCTGGAAGTGAGTACTTGTTCCGCATTATTGCTTTCAATGAGAAGGGAAAGAGTGAGCCAAAAGCACTCGCTGCGCCTGTCATTGCCTCTGACACGACCATTGAACCAAGCATTAAGATGCAATTTAACACGTACAGTGTATTAGCTGAAAAGGATTTGAAGTTGGAATTCCCTGTGCTTGGAAGGCCCAAACCAAAAGTGACCTGGACCAAGGATGGTCAGCCTCTGAAGGTAACATCCAAACTCAATGTGATAGACACACCAGAAACAACTTGTCTTCAGATTACAGAGGCAAGCAAGGACGATTTTGGCAAATACTCTATCACAGCAACTAATGCTGCTGGCACAGTCACTGAGGACGTGTCTGTCATTATCCTTGATAAACCCGCTCCACCTAAAGGTCCAATCAAAGTTGTTGAGGTCAGCAACTCATTTGTTCATCTGTCATGGGAGCCTCCTGAGTACACTGGTGGATGTCAAGTGAAGAACTACATAGTGGAGAAGAGGGACACTACCACCACCACCTGGCAGGCCGTCACCACACAGCTCGCCAGAACTGCTTTCAAGATCACCAAGCTGAAAACTGGTGCAGAATACCAGTTCAGAATCATAGCTGAGAACAGATATGGAAAGGGTGCATCTCTGGACTCCAAGGCTATTGTTGTGCAGTATCCTTACAAACCACCGGGGCCTCCAGGAACACCCTATGTGAAATCTGCAACCAAAGAAATGATGATCATTGAGTGGAATGAGCCAGTTTATGATGGTGGAAGTGCAGTTATTGGTTACCATCTGGAAAGTAAGGAGAGAAGCAGCATTCTGTGGAATAAACTGAATAAGACACTTATCACTGATACTCAGTTCAAGATCTGCAATCTTGAAGAGGGTATTGGCTATGAATTCAGAGTCTACGCTGAAAACATTGTTGGCGTCGGCAGATGCAGTAAAGTTTCAGAGTCATTTGTGGCTCGCGACCCTTGTGATCCTCCTGGTGCACCGGAAGCCATCAGCATCACCAAGAACCTCATCAAGATCCAGTGGACTAAACCTGAGTATGACGGTGGCAGTAAAGTCAATGGATACATCGTTGAAAGAAAAGATCTTTCTTCACCTGATCCACGGTGGGTAAGAGCCAACTTCACTAATATCATTGAAACTGAATACACCGTCACTGGCCTGACAGAGAGCGAACAGTACGAGTTCAGAGTTATTGCCAGAAATGCAGCTGGAGTCTTCAGTGAGCCATCCGACAGCTCAGGCCCTATTACTGCTACCGATGAAATCGAACCACCTAGGGCCTCCATGGATCCCAAATACAAGGACGTCATTGTTGTAAATGCTGGAGAACATTTGCTCCTTGATGCAGACATTTATGGAAAACCAATCCCTGAAGTTGTCTGGCTGAAGGAGGGCAAGGAAATGGAAAAAGCCCTGCGCATTGAAGTGAGAACCACACAGAAACGTGCATCCATCACCATCAAAGATGCAACCAAACTTGACAGTGGCCACTATGATCTTGTACTCAAAAATTTGGGTGGAACCAAGACTTTCCCCATTACTGTCAAAGTCCTTGACAAACCAGGACCTCCTGTTGGACCACTGAAAGTCACAGGAGTAATGGCTGACAGGTGCATCCTTGCCTGGGCTGAACCAACTCTAGATGGTGGGGCTACGATCACTCACTATACTGTGGAGAAAAGAGAGACCAGCAGATTGTCCTGGACAATGGCTGCATCAAACATCAAGGGTCTTTACCATAAACTAACAAACCTACTCCCTGCCAATGAATACATTTTCAGAGTTAGAGCCATCAACAAATACGGTGTTGGTGATTATCTGGAGAGTGAACCTGTCATTGCACGGAATCCGTATAAACCACCTAGTGCTCCTGGAACACCCGAAGCAAGTCAGATCACGAAGGACTCTATGGTTCTCTCGTGGGCTGCTCCAGAACAAACTGGTGGAGCTGACATTCAAGGATACCACCTTGAAAAACGTGACAAAGACAGCGTGAGGTGGACGAAATGCAACAGACAGAAGTTGACTGACACACACTTCAAAGTCACAGGCTTGATGACGGATCACTTCTACGAGTATCGTGTTGCTGCGGAGAACGAGGCCGGAGTGGGTGACCTCAGTGAACTGTCCTTATTCTACAGAGCGTGTGATGCCACAACACCACCGGGGCCTCCGCACCATCCGAAGGTAACGGATACCTCCAAGACGTCCGTGTCACTGTCCTGGGGCAAACCCAACTTTGATGGTGGTGCCTACGTAAAGGGTTATATTGTTGAAATGAGGGAGTATACACCAGTGCCTGAACAAACTGAAGAGGCAGAAGTGGCACCAGCAGTAGAGCCACCAGTTGAAAAAGAATGGACCATGTGCACTGCAGCCACTGGCATCCAAGCCACTAAGCTAACTGTCACAGACCTTAAAGAGGGTGGGGAATACCAGTTCCGTGTCTGTGCTATTAACTCTGAGGGAGTTGGAGAGGCTGCTAGTGTCCATGGTACTGTAGTGACATCCGACAGAGCAGAAGCACCAGAGATGGAGCTGGACGCCGAGCTTCGTAAGGTGGTATCTGTCCGTGCTGGAGGAACTCTCCGTCTGTTTGTCACCATCAGAGGAAGACCTCAACCTGCTGTGAAATGGGACAAAGTTGATGATACTCTTACAGACCGTGCTGCCATTGACACAACTAGTTCATATACCATGCTGGTCATTGACAGCGTCAACAGATTCGATAGTGGTAAATACTCACTCACACTTGAGAACAGCAGTGGCTCGAAATCTGCTGTTGTTGCAGTGAGAATTTTAGATACACCGAGTGCACCACAGAACTTCACTGTGAAAGAGCTGAAGAAGGATTCAGTTACTCTGACCTGGGATACTCCGCTCACTGATGGTGGCTCTAAAATCACAAACTACATTGTAGAGAAGAGAGAATCTGTGCGGAAGGCCTATACAACGATAACCAGCAACTGCACAGCCACCTCTTTCAAGGTTGAAGAGCTGCCTGAGGGTGGTATCTTCTACTTCAGAGTTTTTGCAGTTAATGCATATGGCCAGGGCCAGAGTGTTGAAACCAAAGAAATCAAAGTGTCCGAGGTACCTCTGCCACCAAGTAAGGTTACTGTTGTTGACCTGACAAAGACCAGTGTGTCACTCGCATGGGACAAACCTGCTCATGACGGTGGCAGCAAAGTCATGTGCTACAATGTCGAGTTCAAACCTAAGAGTGGAGATAAATGGGGAACGGCCTGCACAGTTAAAGTGCCTGAAGCAACCGTTCCTAATCTGGCTCCTAATGAAGCCTACTTATTCAGAGTGGTCGCAGTCAACGAGAAGGGGAAGAGTGAGCCCAAAGAACTTGGGTTGCCTGTGGTTGCAAAGGATGTTGCAATTGAGCCATCTGTGAACTTACTGTTTACTACGTACAGTGTGAAGGCTGGTGATGACCTCACAGTAGAGGTCCCAGTAAGAGGCAGACCCAATCCCGTTGTGTCCTGGAAGAAAGACGGCCTTCCTCTCAAACAAACATCCTCGTTGACCATCCTAAACACTGCAACTTCATCCAAAATTATCATCAAAGAGGCTGCCAGAGAGCATGTTGGCAAGTTTGAGATCACTCTGGCCAACACAGCGGGAACTGTGACAACAGATATTGGAGTTGTTGTCCTTGATAAACCTGGACCACCTAAAGCAATTAAGGTGGATGCTGTGACTTCAGACAGCATCAGCCTTTCCTGGTCTCCACCTGAGTATGACGGTGGCTGCTCCATTAGTAACTACATTGTGGAGAAGAGAGACACTAACACACAGGAGTGGCAGATGGTAGCAAGCAATGTGGCCAGAACAGCTTTTAAAGCCGCCCGCCTCACCCACGGAGCAGAGTACCAGTTCCGCATTTATGCAGTCAACAGGTATGGAAAGAGTACGTATCTGGATTCACCAGGAATCACTGCTCAGTACAACTTCAGACAACCTGGACCTCCTTCTACACCTATTGTGAAATTGGCGACCAAGGCCTACATGGTGGTGACTTGGAATGAGCCGGTTAATGATGGCGGAAGCCCCGTCCTCGGCTACCATCTGGAGAGGAAGGAGCGTACTAGCATTCTGTGGACTAAAATGAACAGAGGAATGCTCAAAGATACAGAATTCAAGGTTCAAGGAATTGAAGAAGGCATGATGTACGAGTACCGTGCTTATGCTGAAAATATTGCTGGTATTGGAAAAGCCAGTAAGGCCTGTGAACCTGTGGCAGCCAGAGACCCATGTGATCCTCCAGGTACACCCGTGGTCACTGCCATTACCAGAACATCTGTGTCCCTGTCCTGGGATAAACCAGAATACGATGGCGGAGCCAAGGTTTCTGGATACATTATTGAGCGCAGAGACCTTCCGGAGGGACGCTGGACCAGGTGCAACTTTACCAACGTGCCAGAGACCCACTACCATGTGACCGGCCTCACAGAAAACAGCCAGTATGACTTCAGAGTGATTGCGAAGAATGCTGCTGGATTCTTCAGTGCACCATCTTACAACACCGGCCCCATCACTGTCAAAGACGATGTAGAGCCACCCCGCATTATGATTGACGTCAAATACAGAGAGACTGTGTTTGTAAAAGCCGGAGAAAGTCTGAAGATTAACTCTGACCTTGCCGGACGCCCCGCTCCGGTCATCTCTTGGACTAAAGATGGAAAAGAAATTGAGCTGAGAGCCAGGATTCAGATCATTTCAACAGACACCAGCACCTCTGTGATTGTTAAGGACTGCATCAGACGGGATTCTGGACAGTACGCTCTCACTTTACAGAACATTGCCGGAACAGTTACCATGCCAATAAATTGTGTTGTTCTGGATAGACCTGGCCCATCAGCAGGGCCGCTGCAGATCACCGGTCTGACAGCCGAGGCATGCACTCTGTCATGGGGTCCGCCTCAGGAGGCTGGTGGTGCTGATATAACACACTATGTTCTCGAAAGACGCGAGACTAGCCGCCTGGCGTGGACACTGGTGAAAGGAGATCTCACAAAGACTCACCACAAAGTGACAGGACTGCTCAAAGGCAATGAGTACATCTTCAGGGTTTTGGCTGTGAACAAGCATGGACCCGGTGAGTCCCTGGAGAGTGATATTGTGAAGATTTTGGATCCGTTCACTATTCCCACTGCTCCATTGAGTGTTGACGTCACTGACATAGCTGGTGATTCAATGGTGCTCACCTGGTGCAAGCCGGTCGGTAACGGAGGCAGCCCCATCACCGGATATGTAATCGAGCGGCGTGAGAAGACCGGCATGCGCTGGGTCCGTGTGAACAGAGATCCAGTCGTTGAATGCACTGCAGTGGTCACGAAACTGCGCAAGGGCTGCGAGTATGACTTCAGGGTTTATGCTGAGAATGCAGCAGGGGTGAGCCCTCCAAGTGAGCCGTCTGCGGCATTCAGAGCAGCCGACCCTCTGGTCGTTCCATCTCATCCAACAAAACCCAAAATCATAAATTCAACCAAAGACACTGTGTCCATTGTCTGGAAACCACCAACAGCAGATGGCGGTGCCCCTGTTCTTGGATACAGTGTTGAATACAGAGAGTACATCCGGAAACCAAAGCCAGAGGTTGAGGATGGAGAGGAAGAGTATGAGGAAGAGGAAGAAGAATCACCTGAAGAACTGGCAAGATGGGTTGAGGCCATTCCTCTTACAAAGAGCTTGGAGTTCACAGTCCCTGGATTGAAAACAGACACAGAGTATGAATTCTGTGTGAAGGCAATCAATAAGATCGGCAGCAGCGCACGAAGCCCGTATTCCGACGCAGCAGCAGCATCAGACAGAACTTGTGCACCATCGTTTGATGTTGACATTGAGATGCGCAAAGTACTTAGCATTAAGCACGGTACGGCGTTTACCCTGAATGTACCGTTCAAAGGTAACCCTGCTCCATTAGCAACCTGGGCCAAGGAGGGCGTGGACCTGAAGGTGAGAGGAACCATTGAATCCACAGAATCCAGTACCTCACTAACAATCGAAAAATCAAGCAGAAATGACTCTGGAGAGTACAATGTTACCATTGAATCACCTTTGGGAACGGCCACATTACCTGTGGTGGTCAAGGTACTAGACTCTCCTGGACCCCCAGTCAACGTTAAGGTCTCAGCAGTGACTAGGGACTCTGCAACCCTCACCTGGGAACCTCCTGAAAACGACGGCGGCGATGCAGTGAAGGCTTACCATGTAGAGAAACGTGAAGCAAGTAAGAAGGCCTGGGTAACTGTGACCAGCAACTGCCACGCTCTGACTTACAAGGTGGAAGATTTGCAAGAGGGAGCCATTTATTATTTCAGAGTGATTGGAGAAAATGAGTATGGAGTGGGAGTTCCCCAGGAAGCCAAAGCTGGTACAAAGATCACAGGTAAGATGTGAATTATCACATTTTCAGAGTACCCGTGTTGTATTTCACTTTAATACGTTTTAATTACGCAGTTTTAAAGTAAAGTTTCATCTGCCTGTTACAGAGGTACCGACGCCGCCCATGAAACTCGGAGTCACAAACGTTACCAAGGACAGTGTTACCATCGCCTGGACCAGACCGGAGTACGACGGCGGCAGCAAAGTCACCGGGTACCTGATCGATGCTCTGGAGAGCGGACAGACGAAGTGGGTGAAGTGTGCCACAGTGAGGACCATGACCCACACCATCAAGAACCTGAGGGAGGGCGCCGAGTACTTCTTCAGAGTCCGGGCTGAGAACCATGCTGGACTCAGCGAGCCAAAGGAGATGATTGTTCCTGTTCTGGTGAAGGAGATTCACGGTATGAACTTCACCCGTACGACCACATTTTGGTTTGACATAGAGCTGATTGTGACACAACACAAACCATAACTGCATTGTGAAAAATCTGATGCAGTTGACAAACCTACATAGCAAACAATATACAGCTAGTCCCAGATGGTCTTTTTTATTAAGTCAGAGCCAGACTTTAACATCGGTATGTGTTATTTTTTCAACAGAGGCACCAGAGTTCGATCTGAAGAACTACCCCAAGAACACAGTGTACGTCAAAGCTGGGTCAGACCTGACCTTTGAGATTCCTCTGACTGGAAGACCAATGCCAAAGGTGGTCCTGTCCAAGAACAACACCGCCATCAAGGGATCAAAGAGGCTGCTGGCAGAAGTGACTCCAGACAGCGTGATCATCACCCTGAATGAAAGCATCTCCAGTGACGCTGGAAAATATGAAATCACTGCCTCAAACGCAGGAGGAACCACCAAGATCTTCATCATCATTGTGGTTCTGGACCAGCCCGGACCTCCCATCGGTCCGGTGGAGATCGGAGAGGTCGGAGAAACCACTGTGTGCCTGAAGTGGGCTCCTCCGGAGTACGACGGTGGCAGTCCCGTCACCAACTACATTGTTCTGAAACGTGAAACCAGTACTCCAGCCTGGACAGACGTGTCGACTAGTGTCGCCAGAAGCTGCATCAAGGTGACAAAGCTCACCAAAGGAGAGGAGTACCAGTTCCGAATCAAGGCTCAGAACCGTTACGGGGTCAGCGGCCACATCGACAGCAAACCCGTCATGATCAAGCTGCCGTACAGTAAGTCCGCACCGTTGGACACATTAGACCAGTGCTTCTCAAATAGTGGGGCGCGCCCCCCGGGGGGGGCGCGCGGCTCCG